>CBVK0103790884.1:0-11175 GCA_900067695.1 Picea abies | reverse complement strand
TATGGTCATTATTATGGACACGAACATATAATTTGGTTATATCAATGCATTGGGGTTATTTGGAGGTTCTCATAAACTATAAGGAGTTAACACTTAATTTGTCATTATTATTTCTTGGAGAGTTATGCTAGATGTTCACATTTGGTGTACATTGTGTGTACTCTAGTTGATTATGATATTTTATGCATTCAACCCATAATGCAAAGTGTTAGTGGCAAGTAGGTGCATCTATTACATTATTTAGACTCTTAAAATTGTTGATGGAGTTGTCAACACATTTAGGGGGACTTCAATGAAATCACCAAGGAATTTATGAACCATGTACATGAAAGAATTTCTACTAGACTTACAGTTATAATGGTTTGGCAGTAACCCATGTATATTAATGGATGTTCATTCCTTTAGCATTTTGACAAGTTGGTAATGTATACATGAAAAAGATGGATATTTGCTAAGGAGAAGTGTCTTTAGTTTCTAGGGAAGTATTTTTTGTAGTGGAATGGATGAAGAGAAAGCCTTAAAAAGATATAGATTAAGGCAAGTAGACAGTCTAGGGAAGTGTTGAAAAAACTAGCCCACAATTATCTCATGGTGTCATGTCATTATTGTATGTATTAGATGATGAAGTGAATACATACGTGTCTAGTGATAAATTGTTTAATTCTATTAAACTCTTGGTTGGTGGTTGTATTTCCAATTTATTTACTTTAGACCTTTTTGTTTAGATTCTCCCAAGTAATTGTGATCATTAAGTCTTGGTGAGATGTTGTAATCATAATTGTGATCATTAAGTCTTTGCAAGATGTTGTATTCATCTTTGGACCATGTCTTGTGTCTATAAATGTAACCATTTAACTTCATGATGATAAATCGAATTATTAATGTATCGAATGTATACAAATCAAAGAAATTATCTCTCCTTACACCATAGGAGGAATAAAATTCAAAGGAGAAAATTAGTGTATAAAATTCATAAGGGAAAAACAACATTTATAGAATATTACTAGTTAGTTGAAAACATTAATAAAAACGTCTTCTTTAATATCAAATAAATGTAAATTATGTTTGGAACTTTCATAAGAAAACTATCTAAATTTCAAGGTTTGAATACAATCCTTTTAAACATGTGAAATTTGATTTGGATATGATTACCATATGTTTTTAATTTTTGGGGAACATTTTTTGTAGTAGACTAAACGATGATCAAGATTTGAGGAGATATAGATCAAGATAGGTACTTGCTAAGGGGGTGAGCTAGCAATGTACTAGGAAATATAATATGGGGTACCTATGGAGGCACCCAAGGGTATAATGGATGTAATGTGGTCATAATCATGGAATAAGCCCACTTTCTAGTTGAGGGGTAATAAATAGGCCCATTAAGGAGTTAGCAGGAAATGATATAATAATAAGGGGTAACTGACATAGACCCTTAGGAATACTTGTGAGAAATTATAAATAAACAAAAATATCATTGTATTGGGATGTGTTGGATGTATAATATTGTAACAAGAATGGTTTGTGGAGTTATTCCTTCTATACGGAGTATTTGATGATGCTACCCTACCTTAAGGGTTCTTCTTTATATTCTTGTGTCCTTTAAGGTGTAAATGTTTCAAGTATTTATAAATATAAAGTGTTTATTTATGAAATTTTATGGTTTATTCTCTCTCATGTCTCTCAAGGTTTACTACTACAAGTGGTATCAAAAAAAATTATTGGGCATGAAGTGGGATTTATTTTTTCTTTTTGCATATTTTTGAAGGAAAAAAGAGGACAACAACATTTAGGTATATTTCTGAAACTTTATTTGCATAATTTGAAGAAACTAGCTATACGTCTTAGTTCCTCTCAAAAAACCACCTGATCAAAAGAAATTATCGTCCAAATTAGAGTTCTAGAAGTGGAGTTATTGTTGATTTAAAACCAACCTTTTTTAGGGTTTTTTCGAGTGATGTCTATTTTGTTTGTAAATTGGATATCTTTTGATAGAGTGCATAGATTTTAGTCAAATCAATGGCACTAGATCTAGAGTGGCCATTAAATTTCATAATTGTGGTCATAATAACCAATAAGAGAAATATAACTGAAGTTATGATTATTTTACATTAACCACCTGGAACCCTAATTACATAAAGGAGCTTCAATGAAAAATGTGATTTTCTTTAAAACCCTGGTTCCATTTTTGGGTTTTCATAAGCAATATATGTTTTATGGCAAGATGATGGTCCTAGTATTGAAGAATACATAAAAATAAATAAATTCATTCCAGGGAAAGATGTGAAAATTTTGGGTAGGTACTGATTTAAGAGGTGATGCATCCATTTGGTGGAATTTGCTTAGCTATGAAAAGATGAAGGCACATTCAGATGAAGAATATGAAGAAGTATTTTAGACAGGTGGTCTCATGTTGGGAAGAAGGACAAATAGTGCACCAAGGGTTTGTTTTCATGCACAAACTTCCTATATTTATAGGTTCATGAATGTATTCAATAGAGAAAATCTTAATCTTTCTATAAACCCTAGTAGAAAGTATAATCTCATCAATGTTAACTTGGCTAAAATATTGCAAGTTCCCACATGATATATTCAAGAAACACAGTTTGAGGGTGAAAATGTTCAAAGTTTTAGAGATTTGAAGATTACCATAGATAAATGTGTTACATTCATATTTTTATGCTATAGATATGGATGATGTTGCTATTATTTTGGGATATCCTTGGGAAAACTCAGTTGTTAAAATTAATATTAATGTGAAAAAGAAGTTTTAGAAGCTTTGGTAAAAGAAAAAGAAAATTACATGGCACGATATTAATCTTACTAAGAAAGAAGGGCCCAAGGTGGCACCTAAAGAAGTCCTTGTAGTAAAATTACTTGTAGTACATAATGACACATCAAATGAAGAATATGAGGTTGAATTAGGAGAAGAGACTACATAAGCACTTGAATAAATTCCCTAGGAAGGGCATAACAAGGAAGGAGAAGATAAGGAAACACATATTGGAGAGTCAAATAAAGAATAAATTATAGCTAAGGTTGTTGTATATCGCCACCCACACCCCTTTAAGAAACAAAAAATCGTCAAGGAAAGGGCATGAGCGTCAACAAAATTACTATGAATCAATAAGAAACCAGAAAGGAAATTAGTATGGAGGACTTAAATCAATGCATGGATATATAAGAGTAGCATAGCACTTGAAGAAATGGATCCCAAGGAGAAACCAAATTCAACATTGATGTGGAAAGCCCATAATTATACCCCATGTCCATATTTCATTAGGATGGATGGATGCTCATGCATGGTACTAGTTGACTACCTTTCTTAGTAGGTCATATTATATGGCTTATGTCCATGTTTTGAGGATGAAACATGGAATGGAGGATGAAATGTAGTGTACCTAGGGAGGATAATATGAGATACTTAGGGAGATATCCAAGGGATAATGCATGCAATGTGGCCATAATCATGGGATAGGCCCACTTGGTAGTTGATGGGTAATAAATAGGCCCACTTGGTAGTTAATGGGTAATAAATAGGCCCACTAGGGAGTTGAAATAAAACAATATAATAATAAGGGGTAATTGGAATAGACCCCTAAAAATGCTCATGAGAAAGTATAAATACACAAGTATCATTGTGTTTGGATATGTTGGATGTATTGTATTGTAACAAGAATGATTTGTGGAGTGATTCATTCCATAAGGAATATATGATGGTGTTACCCTACCTTAAGGGTTCTTCTCTATATTATTGTATTCTTTATGGTGTGATTTTTTTGTGTATTTATGAAGATCAAGGGTTTATTTCAATTTTTTTTATAGTTTATTATCTCTTATATCTCTCAAGGTTTACTACAAAGCATAATTATCTTATGTTGTCACACTATTAGTGTTTTCCCTAATGGATGAAGTGAATGCATGAGAGTCTAGTTCTAGGTTCTCTTAAAACCTTACTTGGCAATTATATTCGCAACTAATTACTATATATTTATTGGTCTAAATTCCTTTAAGCATTTATGACCACTAAATCTTGGTGAGATGATGTCTTAATCCTGGAATCTAAATATCTTAAATATAAATTGGTATTCCATAGGGGAAACCAAAACCCATACCAAAAGAGTCATCAAAAATATTCATGATCAACCTTTTCATATTTTGTCATAGAGAATTTAACAAAAAGAGACTATAAACTACCTATAATTTTCCATGCTTATCAAAAAAGACTAAAAAACACAGACTGAAACAAACATCATGCCTGAGGAAAGTGGGGACCATCCTCTCCAGAACCTTCAACTATCAATTTAGTTTCCATGCTTTGTTCTTGAGTATTGTCATCAACATCAGGCTCATCATTCAGGACAATGGGGTTTTCCCTAGTACCCTCCAATATTGATGGGGTCTAGTACTTTCCAGACATGTCTGCCTTTTCTCCAACCCGTGAAACCGAAATTTCAATCCCAAAGACCACCTGGCACATTACTTTGAATTTTCCCTAGAAAATTTTGATGGTATAAAGAATGTCCTAGAGCTACCTCGTATTACCTGGGGCTTGGGTAACAAAGTTTTAACCAGCTAGTAATTTTCTACCAACTTGAAGAATTTGGTCCTCCTGGATCTTATGTACCCACGTATTTCACCCACCCTTCAATTTAATTCAAAATATGGTCTTCTGAGAGGGTCAAATACATATCACAGACTTCCTTTTCAAGCTCCTCGACCTCCTCCCTGGCCTCTGCTAGAACCTTGCCTTTGAAATTTTTCTCTTCTTTCTAGACATTCTTTGTAACTTGTGACAAGAGCAGGGGATCCTTTGAAGTGGATGGTTTTTCCTCCATGGTGCATGCCTTCCTTTTCTATGCCCCCACATTCTTACTAGCACCACGACCCATACAATCTAGAGATAACCCCCCTCCAAAGTGCCAATACCACCACTTATACATCGTACACACCGGAATAAAATAAGAACTCTTCTTCAGAGTGTCGACTACCAGAAAAATTGAGTCATTTCTCCTTGCCGTCAATGGCAATCCAACAATGAAATCCATAAAAATAACCTCCCATTTTGTTTCCATACTAGCGTGTGGTTGTAGTAATCCTACTAGATGTCTATGTTAAGCCTTTACCTGCTGAAATTCTAGACATATGGCCACATAGTTGACTATGTATGCCTTCATTCCTTTCCAGAAGAATAGGGGTTTAAGGTCCACCCTCATCTTCGTGACTCCCGGGTGATCCATGTACACTACTCTATGAGCCTTGTTTAGGATCAAACTCCTCAACTCGTCATTCAGTGGTACGTAAATTCAATTTTTAAATCTCAGTAGTCCATCGTTGCTCAACGTAAATCCTTCAAATCTTGGTACCATCATTGTGTTCTATTCAAAAAATCCTTGGGCTCTTTGTACGAGTCATCATCGCACTACAAAGCTAGAATCTTTCCACGTAGATTCGTCTAAAGAGGCAACACCAAAAAGATGTGTGGTCTCCAACTCAATGCATCTGCCACTCAGTTCACTGTTCCTTTTATGTAAGTAATCTCAAATTCATACTCGCTAAGTAATTCCGTGATTGGATTTGCTATCTTAGAAAATCCCTCAACAAACCGTCAATAGTATCATGCCTAACCCATGAAGCTACGCACTTCTAGGACATTCGCCGGCACAGGCCATACCATAATAGCCTCAACCTTTGTTAGATCCACGGTGATACCTTCGTCGGAGATGACGTACCCTAAGTAGTGAATATTGATTGATAAAACGAGCATTTTGACAACTTCCCATTCAATTTACGCTCTCTCATACACTGTAGTACCAAGCGCAAGTTCTCATCATGCTCCTCTATTTTCTAAGAGTATATCAAAATATTGTTAATGAATACTTGGACGAACTTGTCCAAGTAATCGCGAAACACCCCGTTCATCAAACTCATAAATACCCTTGGGGCGTTTGTCAGTCCAAATGGTANNNTTCATCAAACTCATAAATACCCTTGGGGCGTTTGTCAGTCCAAATGGTAAAATAGTAAACTCGTAATGCCCAACACTCATCTTAAAGGTGGTCTTAGGGATGTCATCCTCCTTAATCTGTAACTGGTGATATCCTGATCGCAAATCGATCTTTGAGAACATCGTCGCACCCTTTGTCTGATCGAACAGATCATCAATCCTTGGCAATGGATATTGATTCTTGATCATTGCCTTGTTCAAATGACGGTAGCCAATGCAGAGTCTCCATGACCCATCCTTCTTTCGTACGAAAATAATAGGCACACCCCACGGTGGCACACTTGGATGCAAAAGTCCCAGGTCCAGCAACTCCTTTAGTTTCATTCTTGACTCCTGTAACTCTAGGGTTGACATATGATAAGGCATTCTTGCTATGGGTTCAGTCCCCAGTTTTAGGTCTATGGTAAACTCCAATTCCCTCTCTGGTGGCATCCCAGGTAACTCCTTTGGGAAGACATCCACAAACTCTCTCACCACAGAAAGGTGTTCTAGACCTTCCTCTACTCCCTTCTCATTTACCGCAAGGATCACATAAATATTACATCCTTTGTGCATGCTCTTCTATAGCTGCAAGGAAGGGATGAACCTTAGGGAAACTCCCTGGTTCTGTCCTACACTCACGCGTCCTTGTCCCTCATCATCGACCAAGATCAATTGTTTTGTCTTACAGTTGAGTATCGCCTCATGTGATTCTAACCAGTCCATAACGATCACGACGTCATAAGATCCTAATATCATGACATACAGGTTGGCCCTGGTAACAAACTCTCCCAAGTTAAGGGTACAACTCGTAACCTTTCCTCCAACCTTCTGTTTGGCTCCCGAAGCCATCTCTACGAAGCTAAACTCATCATGTTCGACTGCTTTTACCTTAATTCTTTTTAGCGCTGCACCAGAAATGAAACTCTTGGTAGCACCAGGATTTATCAAAATACTAAGGGTCTGGTCAGCGATTGTACCTGACGTCTCAAGCACAGTCGACTGGTGCTATGCCTAGCAGTTATTCACCGCTGCAAGAATCTGATGGGCTTTGCCCATATCTCCCATGGTAGTGGATCCGACTGATCCAGATGCTTTGACCCTTTCCTATGGGCAGTAATGTTGGTAATGTGGCTCCCCACAGTCCAACACACTTTCTTCGGTCCAGTACTCCTGGTACCCAAAGTAGAAGATGAATTCTAACAATAAGGCCAAAATCGAACTTCTTGACCTTAATTTTCTCAGTAAATTGGTGTGGAGCATACCGAAGCAGCCCCAATGGGCCTCGTACTCGGGCACCATCCAACTTCCTTGTTGCAAGGTGTCGAACTCATTGAGATGACACTCAATGAATTCCTCAGAAAAATACATCTCCTGGAACCGTTCCTCAAATAGTTCCCATGATGTGTCATCGACGACCATGTCCAAAAGTGGCAGGAGTGTCTTCCTCCATAGAAGAGTTCTCCCCTTCAATTGAAATACTACCATGTGGACCTTCATGCTGGAGGTCGTAATCATGAAGTGTGAAGCATAACGCCTTACTCTACAACTGTGCCTCGATGGCATAGCCTTCCGCGACACTCGTGGACTCGAGAACTCAACTCTCTCGAGTTCTCAATGGATTCTAACAGTACTAGCTAGGGCGTGCGGTGGACCCTCAAGGGTATAGGTGCCCTGGCCTCATCTCAGTACTGATGGTGAATCAAGGCCCCTTTGACATTACCTGAAAGGGCCTTGTCAGACCATCATCCTCCCTTACAACAAGTGAATCTAGCCCAAGGACTTGCTCTTCCCCTTGGGGGGTTTGACTTTGAGGGTGCGGGAACTTTTGGAGGCATCACACCTCCTTCCATGGCACCACGTTGCGAACCTCTGAGGCATCCTCTAAATGCGATCACCACATGGACACGTTAAGATTTTTAATTAACGCAAGGGTTAATACTCACGGGTTTATTGTAGTGGAAATCCTGGTGATCCACAGTCGCAGGGTTGAACCCGCTCTGATACCATATGAAACAACCTTATTGTTAGTCTACATGTGATGCCACACCTACATTTTTTATTTTTATTTTTAAGCAGGACAGGAACGCAACAATGAACAACAGTTAACGATACAACTTGATGACAACACAACTCAAGAAGATCAGGCAATAGACAACAACAAATCCACATGCTAGCACATCAATTGTTGTGCGTAACATGCAATAATCAAGGAAGAAATGACTACCCGCCCGTCACAACAAGACGACGCCTACAGGCTAAGGAAAACATTAACCACCTGACACCACGGCTTCGACGACCAGTAACTATATACTTCTATGTCACGCACAACCCAACGTGTTGGGGCATTACACAATCCAGTACCAACATCAATTACAATGACAACACCCACATCGGGAAACGCAAGACTCCGGCCAGGTTATCATTCGCATCTATCCGGCAGGGCGCACACATTGATCCCCTCATCAGGAATCATGCCAACACCAGGCGATGGGCATGTCCATAACCATGGCGCAACATAGAAATTCTAGTCCATCAACCCAAGCTAACATCCTCGTGCTAGGAGACCAAAATAACTGTGAAAAGATGAGGACTAAACCTAACTCCCCCAAGCAACAAATCGACAAGACACAAGGTGACATCCTCCATCTAAATCGCGCAAGCTATTAAGCGACTTCGCCCACAACCATAACCCATTATCCATTCAACACAGTGTCTAAGTGCGAAGGAGTAAACTTTAAGAAATGTTATCATTGTCAAAAGTGTCCCAACTGTGACTAAGAATGTAAACTATTTAAAAAGGGATGGTTACTAAAATCATAAGTCATAATAAGGGCAAACTAAACACACTTAACAATATCAACATGCTTGTCAACATTAAACGTTGTCCACTAACAAACCCTGCCCATTACATTAACAATTATTTGTCTATAATCACACTTGACATTACGCTTGTATAAGAATACATTGTCAACCAGTACGTTGTTCATTAATACACCATTGTTGCCCAATTAATGCATGAATTGCTGGGATATCCTCAAGGAAATCATTGTGTCGAATAACAATAACATTGTTTATGGTGGTGCGTATAATAAATAAATAACATTAACTCCATATTAAAGATTATACCGCTGCGCATAAATTAGAGAAGTAATAGAAACTAAATATCGTTAGGCATAGAGCATTAAAAATTCATCGTATCATTGTCAACATTATTGATACACAGTAATATAATTTGAAATGCAGGCCTGAAAGTTAAAACTCGCAACCTTATCATTAAATGCCTGTAGACCTATTAAAAACAAATGCAGGCATGCATAACCTTTCTTATCCATAGTTATCCCTCAAATTGAAAAATTATAACAAATTCGCTAAATCATCGAGGAGCAACACAAAAATTTATTTGTCTTCTAATCATCGATAAATATTCTACGTTGTCTATTCACCTCTCCAGGCAACGAAATGGTAAAACCAAAATGGTGGGACGAAATGGGCAAGGGCGGGATGGTAACACGAAATGGAAAAGGGTGAAAGGGAAACCCTAAGAAAAAGGGTCGTTGCCCAGCAAGTCATGTTGTAAAATAAATGCCATTACACTTCAAAACGGAAATCATTGTATAACATGCCATCGTGAATGAAATTAGTTGCGATTAAGCCATTCGCACCTCATCACGTGATGCCTACGCACTAACACATAGTATTTCACTGGTAATATAAGATTCATATACGCAGGTACAGTGGTCATGGAATCACTCTTAAATTTTGGGTTCAACACGTCGGTCCAACAACATGAAACTAAATCGAGGTACAATAAATATGGCCAATTGGTAGTCCACATACATTTAATTTGCAGAGTACATAATGGTTTTGTTGTCACGCAAGATGAATTCGCAGAGCAAAAAAAAACTAAAGATGTTGTCAAGCAATACGCTGGCTTTACCCATCTAATTCGTTGAGTTTATCAATGAAAATCGTTGGGTAAATGGGAGGTCATTGCGATAACCCTTTTTAGAAATTTTAAACCCACCCCTTCAGGATTTGAATGGATACTAGCGATATAAATTTCAACGCAGAGTACAAACTACATTTCAGAAATGCAGAGAAGGAAAAAAAAAATCGTTGTGCAATCAACAAGTTTCGTGACTAAGGAACCAGAGATTACCAGCCTGGATGTTGTGTAAGAAAAGGGCCAAGCAGAGCGTGTAATTACAGTGTAAAAGAGCAATACAAAATCTTGTGTAAATTACAGTTTAGAACTGAAATTAGTGGTTGGTTATAGAAGTTCGATGCAGCAAGATACTGTAATGATACTGTTCGAATTACAATGCTGGTTAAGGTTTTGAACTCGCTATCAAACAATAAAAGAATCCCGCAAATCAAAAAAACTGCTATCCAAACACTAAGAGAAAAACACCTCCATATAAAATCGCAATCAAGAATAAAAATGTTGTCTGAAGCATAGAAATATCATAGTCAATATGTAATAACTTATAGAGTAAAATTCACCATTAATTGTAGTAAACTTCAGAGGAAATCAACCACAACCAGGCGCCAGACAATCACTAGACCGGGAACAACCAACAGGGGTGGACAGCGGGGAAAACATCATTCTCTCATTATCCATGCACAAAAGAGCAGGGTGTTTAGATCCATAGGTCTATTAACACCGAAGTGACGATCGTAGATCAGGCTCCTGACCGACTGCTCAGGCGAGGACTGATGAGCTAGGGACGAAAGGAAAAAAAAACCACAATAATCACAAATCAATAAACCATAGGGCGGTCAAGACATGTCGGAAATTGAAGGCCATGGGAATCAATCAACATTGAGCTAAAGGTTATGGGAAAATTTCAGTCATCAACTAGAATGCTAAGACAATCATTTTCCTTACCCAATTAGACATGCAGAACTAAAAGCATAAAGCATACTAACAATCTACCATGCAACAATAAAGGAAGCGTACCATTTCCCAATCCCCCGCTCTGAGTTTATGTCCCGCGCGCTTCGTGCAACTCCTTCTTATCGACCGATGAGACTTCACTGGTACCTCCCAACCAACACTAGTGGTACTCTTCTTCCCCCTTAGCCCCCCGATCCCCAAAGGGGCCACACACTCTTACCAAAGAATCAACTAGCTCCCAGCTCGCCTCGCAAGGCCGAGCTACCACTCCTCACTGAGCTGAGTATCCCAA
>CBVK0103790865.1:0-11871 GCA_900067695.1 Picea abies | reverse complement strand
CCCGTCAGAACGAGTTACCCCAAATGGCTTGGGTTATTTAGACAACCCCGAACCAGACTCGCTCTTCCAGTTGACGGATGGTCAATTTTTCCCGTCAACAATTCGTCATGCCAAATGTATTGGTTGGAATTGACACCAAGGAGGTAGGGGTATAAGACGAGACTTGAGACGGAGCTTGTTCGCCAGGTTGATTGTTCCACCAAGAAGTATAGGATTAGACCCGGGGTTAAAAGCATGAATACCTCCTATATTAGGAGTCGTTTGAGGGATTTGAGAACCACCAAACAAAAATGGAGTGTAAGGAGGTCTAGCGCCCCCAAGCCCAATGCTAGTAGTAGGGCCAACAACTAGGATTGCGTTTGAAAATTGCAAAGTGAATTTTGACATACCATAGGAAAAAGGACTAGAAGTCATAGGGATGGACTGAACATTATATCTTGGTGAGTGACGAATAGAACCAAAAGGGTTCAAGGCAAGAAATTGAGCATTTACTAAAGGACAAGCCATAGTAATGATAGGTGCCTCCGTAACTACAACCATTGTGGTTGCAGGACTCGAAGGGATGACATTAACTATAGTGGGTGTGGGAGTCGAGGGGCTCCCAGTGTTCTGAAGATTAGATTCAGAACTCATCCTTGTAAAATCACAAGTCTTAACAATGGAGGTGTGTGTACCACACCTAATAACTCTATGCCTTTTAGAAGGCAAAGACTCGAAGTCCAGTGGTAACTGTAACAAGATACAGGACCGGTGGGGATGCTGGTCTGACTCCATGATGACTTAAGACTCTAAAGATAAAAAATATATCCTAAGGAAAACTAGTAGTAAAAGAGCACACCAAAATTCAAACGGCCAATATTTATGCAAACGGGGTAAAGTGGCTGAGTGGCCTCCCTCCCTAAAGAAGGTATGTCTCACCCAAGAGGGGCCTGAGACTCCCTTTCAAAGATCGGAGGTATTAGAATCAGTTATAAGGGCCCTCGTGACCTTAACAACTAGTCGGTCAGATCCCCCCAGAGAGGTAATCCTCCATAAAGGTTGTGTGTTGTCCGACCCTTATCTGACCCAGGGTACCCGCAGAATAACCCATGCAAGTAAATTATGTGGCACCTAATTCAAGCAACTAAGAAACCAATGTATAACCAATGCACATGCGAGCAATCGTAAGTCAAGTCCACCGTATGGGAAGGGTAACAAAGCCTGAAACCTTGAAAGTACTGCCTCTCAAAGAGGTAAAGGAACTAGTAAGATCCCTAGATACGAATAGATCCATAGAAATATCTTTGATGCTAAGATGGTATCGGGGGGATATCCCTTCAACCAATGCTGCGCAACCTCGTGATTAAATCCGGTGTGAGAGGAGACTCCTGATATTACCAATTATACACTGGATTTCTCCACTTCTTTTCTCAGACACATATGTTGACTTTCTTTCCTTGGAGAAGTTTACTCACAAAATAGTATTCCAAGGCACTAAATCCTAAGCTAGTTTGTGCACTCTAGAAAATAAAATCGTGACTAATCAATTTTAAATTATAGTGTTAATTTGAGTGGCTATGATTACTCAAAAATGTATGGTAGTGAAACCCATGATGTTATGACTCTGCAAGAAAATTAAATGTGAAAATAATGAAAAGTCCTAACTTTAACTTTCAATGAATGATATGCTTCTGAAAACAAATGAAGTTTTCAATTTCAACTCTACAATTTTGAAGTAAAAAATGCACTAAGCTAATGACAAGCACTCAAAAGACAAATATGCCAAGCAATGAAAATTCCTATTTTTTTGTATTTTCAATATAATAGAAAATGAAAATGCATGGAATGATAAGCAACTTGATATATAAATTATGTTGTGTATAGAAAGAGACAACTCAAGCAAAATACCAAAAAGCAGAATACCCAGTCCAACCCAATGTACAAGGACAATCAAAATTAAAAGGTGACGATAAAGACTCTGACCAAAAATTCAACTCCAGACAGGTTTCCTTTCATCCCATAGATGCTAAACATGCACTACAAAGACCTAAGAAGACTCAGAAAACATCAAATCCCACCCAGCAACCACCAAAACCAACAAACAAGCAAGGAAAGATAGTGTATGCAATTGTTTAGGAAAACAAAGCGTATGTATGCAACCTACAGAGGGAAAGCTCAGGTATATACATGACTGTCAGGTCAAAAAGTGCATATATGTTTCAAAACACAAGGCTAGGCAAGGGAGAAGGCTGAAAACTTAGACCCAAATTGAACAGAAACTGTCAAGCTATGATACGACAAGAAAAAAAAATTAATGAGAGAAATGTAAGGACAAAAAGTACTCCAAACCCTTATAAAGAAGATCAATCCCTAGTATGGTTGCCAATTCTGTTACAAGGGAAAAACTCTCTATGGCTAGGGTAAACCACAACAAATGGATATGACTGCAGAAATCAACTCTATCCCAAAAACATGTTATATAAACCAATATGCAAGTGAGATAAGGAAGAGGCCTACCTCATCCAAATGTTCGATGATGTCCACCATTGAGCACTTTGACCCAAAGCTATATACCTACGACTAGTTCTCAATCAACAAGCAAAGCATGCATATGGTGATGATATAAAAGGTTAGGACATTAGATAGAATAATCCATTAATATACATAACAAATATGCCCATGGATAATAACTCATATATTTTCAATATATTAATTATATGGGAAAGGAGTATTTCTATTAATAAATGATCAGCAGAAGTGAAAATATTACAGACTTCCATGTCAGGACGGTTCGAAACCTAGAAACTAAGTTCCTTCCAACTGGGCCTCCACCACTTCAAACCTCCACCAAATGCAAGCTCATAGAAGAGAGACAATGCGGGTCTCAATTAATAAGGGAAGAGCTTGGGGGATGAACACTGTGTTCAAACTTAAAGGACAAAGGGATGCAGACTCAATATTAAGTAATAATTTCTCTAGAGTAACTTTTCTCTCAAAGTTGAATTATTTCTCCTCTTTTCCATAGCTAAGAATTGACCCATTTATGGAAGGCCAAGGATTAAATATCTCCTATCGTGACATGGAAAACCGACATTTAATTTTCATTTTTTGGCACAAATCCTGATGTACGTGGGTTGTAGTGGAGCAGCCTGCATATACGCATGTTGTATAGTAGGCAATGTGTGTACATGTGGAAAACATTGTATTTTTAGCTCTGGATTTATCCAACAAGGATGATAAGTCTGCATAGGGAAATGGAAAAATCCCTTCATTGCAAGATTGCATAGGGTGAGGCAAATATTTATATAACAATAGTATTCGTTGATCAGTGTCAATGTCATAGGATCATGACCAATGGTCTGAGCATGTAGGCATCACAAAATTTTGGAAAAAGGATGTTGGAAAAATTGGATGAGTGGAACTATGAAGAGCCATATCCAACATTGGATCCATCAGAGAATACTTTGGATTGATCATAACCATTGATCGTAGTCAAGCGGGGTCAATCAGACCCTGGGCCCAAAGGTTAATCCCAATCTCGAGCTATTACAGTGAACGAGTGTTCTAGTGTCCAGTGGTAGGGTAAAGAGCCCTTACTTCCACTCATATGCATCTCCACGAATAAGAGATCAAAATGTTAAACATGTCTCTAAATGAAGTTGTTGGATTAATAGAGAGATATACCAAAACTGTCGATCTATGGCATAAGATCAAGAGGGAGTTGAAACTATGGTTCGAGTAATCTGGGCCGTAGATCTCTGCAACTGCTCCGAGGTGGATAATTCCGTAATTATATTAATTAAGCATCATTTAAGAATGGGGATTAATATAATTAACCATATCATAATCCTAAGACCAGGATCTCTTGAGGTTCACACTACATTGGGAAGTCCCAATATCCCAACATCTAGGACAACATGTCACTCAGAGACTAGTCGACATGTCAAGTGAGTATTGGGTCATGTTCTAGGGTGGCAGCTAGTGTATCTGAAGGGAAGCACTTGTCATTACCTGGAAGGTTAATGAGTATGGGGTGGACCCTCATTATCCTGCAGCCCCATGAAGGTTACAACAGCTATGATTCATCAGATATATACGTGTATTGGTCTCCACCATATATCTTGGTAGGGAAACGTCCACCTGGGTGTTTTATTATCGACCATCTATTGGATCGTAAATCAAATCTAGACTACATATATCGTAGTACATATCAGTGGTCCTAATATCGAGACAATATTAATTTAGAGATCTCGTAATCATGAGATTAGTTTTAATTAATTACGTTGTAATCCTTGGCATCGAGAGTTCTCAAGCTTAAGCCTCATTTGGAATAGTCCCAATACCCGGTTCTCAGTGTTGACATGTCATACGAAAAGTGGTCCACATGTCACAATGTGGGATGCCCACATGTTGCTTGATGGTGGATCCACATGTCATGCGTATTTTAATGAATTATACATGAATTCATAAGAAAAATGAGTACCACGTGTCACTAATGTGTCATGCCATGTGCCATTCCATGTGTCAGTAAGGGATTTATTGAGGGATCGAGTGTGGACCTAACCACATGAGATTATCCTTGGAATAGACCATAATATATCGACCATTGGATCTAAGGGTGGAGGGATCCCCACCATTGATCTCAATTAAGATAGGTCAATTAGAACCTTGGCTGCAAAAGAGATTTGATGCCTAGAGAAGCTAAAGGGTTCATTGGTCCGATACTGGTGGCTACATGTCACGTTTTCATTGAATGATGATTGGAGGTGCGTGATAGGACTATGTGTCTAGGGTGCCAACGCATGCCTGATTGGATGCTGAGGAATAAGGTTTATTGGGACGTCCTAGTGGGATAATGGTACAGTGCCCAGACATGATGTTGAATGACATCAACTAATGAATGTATCATGAACATGTGTTGCGACATGACATGACGTTGTTCCCTAGGCACCAACTCATGTTTGATTGGTCCTTCTGAGGAATATGTAAAATGATAATGGTCACAGTTCTGAGATCCGATAATCCGAGGTTCCAATGGGTTAGGTGGCAGGTGCCACGACAATGTCCACGCCAACTTCCATGTTTACTCAAGAGGATGACATGTCCCGAAATAGTAGTTCCATGTCGAATGGATATGGGTGATATGAAACCATATGGGTACCATGTGGCATTGTAATGGGAAAAGGCTTAAAATATTTAATGTGCCATAACTTCTGATCGAGAGGTCAGTTTTGAGCATGGTGATAGTCATTAGAAAGATATGGACGAACAAAACCCATTTATGAAGTCTAATTCAGGAGATGAATACATGGAAAATTTGAAAAATTTTGACACCCTATCCCTTAAAAGGTACTTAAGGGGTCGGGTATGTTACAAAGTAGTATTAGAGTGTCAGTTTCAACACTGAGCCTGCATGGGCCAATTAACAGAGAAAAAAACCACCTTGTTTTGGATTTTATAGAAACAGAGTAATTTTGTTGTCACTTGGTGGAATATTAATGATCCATATGGATGTAGGTGGCCTCCCACCTATTCCAACTATCTCATTTTAGCAGTCTTCCAGTTTGGTAGTTTTTTCCTAGTTTTTGTGTCCCTGACTTTTGGGGCCGTTTTGAGGCCCTAAACAACGTTTTAAGGAATCACCATAGTCAACATGTGTAGGGATCACCATAGGAAATATGTGTATTCCTCGGATAGAAATTTCCAATGGGCTATCGTGCACCTAAAACTGAGATCGTATGAAAAAATTATGACCCTGGGAAGTTGATGTACTAACTTACCCAAATAGGGCCTACATGACTTTTGGTGCTTCGTCTCCTAGGGTTAGGTTTTTGGATGTCTAGGGTTTTTGACATTCCTATTTATTTTTAAATGGCCTTGAGAGCCTCATTGTAATCATTTGTTGGTGAATGAGCATAGCCATCACATCTCTTCTCAAAGATAAGCTGCCACCATTCTAGCAAGCTTGTTTTCTGCTGCATTTTATAGTTTCAACTTATTTCCTTATTAAATAGAAACCAATTTTACTGTATATTTGTTATTTTGTGTTAAGAATATTTTGATAATAATCTATATTCATTTGGTTCTACTCATAAAATTTGAATCAGTGGTATCAGAGCGGTCTGCAACTTGTTGTTCTTAATGCATGTACCCAATGAGGTCAAGGTACAAATAAATGGGTCTCGAGCTTGTTTCTCTCGAGGAAAAAATCTATCGCACGCCCAAGTGACCTCTCATGGCAGGAGAAATTAAAGACGACGGGATAGGATATCCATTAAAAAAAATTCTCAAGGAAGCCCTCATGCAACAGAGGAATGAGATGATGGATAGTTTTCCACAAATCCTTCGATGACTATCAACAGGTGACACATCTTCCTGAAATGGAGGTGTCGCCCTCTTCAAGGTACAAATCAACTTCTATATTCCTATATTTGAAGGTCAGATAGATGCAGATGCTATAGACAAATGGTTGAATCTTCTAGAAGGGTATTTCTCTTTCCATAACTTCTCAAATAGAGAAAAGATTACTTTTGTGATCCTCAAAGTCGTTCCCTATGTCAACGATTGGTGGGAAACTTTCTGTGAGCAGAAGGAAATAGAGGAATCCTCATTATTTACAGTCACAATCACCTGTGAGTCCTTCAAGGATTCTATTAAAGAACAATACTACCCTATTGGAAGTTATAATGACTTGTATACAAAATGGACCACACTGCGACAAGAAAGACACCAAGAAGTGTCTAAGTTCACAAATTCTTCCATACCTTGCACACCAAGATGGGTATCAAAGATTCTAAGCGACATCTAGTTCTCAAGTATCGCGGTTGTATGCATAGATACATCTAGGATGAAATGGAGTTTCTGGACATGTCATCCTTGGGCACAACCTACCGATATGTCATCAAAATCAAGCAGAAGCTCAAACAAAAGATAGGGAAATTTAGGCCTAGGAACCCCTCACCACAAAAGCTACGAAAGGGCAGCCTCAACCCAAAGAAGAAAGGAAAAAGAAAATATGGACCTCCTGAGGACAACTATTCCAAGACATAAGAAAATAAGGAGACCAGAAGGACAAAGAAAGACACCAGCAAGTGGTGCAACTTCCATAAGAGCCCCTAACATAACACTATTTATTTATGCTCAAAGTTGTCACTGGTGGTTGAGGTGAAAACCTTTCAATCAGATGTGGGTTCCAACTCTGATTCAGGACTAGAATGGGGGAGAAATATCATTGTTTGCACCCAATTCGTCACTTGGTGAGCAATAAAAGGGTGCTTACATGCCCAGTTGGGTCTTGCTGAGCATGACAGCTGTAGAGGAAAGAGTTAGGAAAAGAACAACAAAACTATAAGCAAGAATTAAACTAATATAAACTAAAACTATGAGCATATGGATAAAGAAATAACAAACACAAAAAAACCAATATCACCAATGTTTTTAGGCTGATCAATTGATGAAATCAAAGCACAATGAAGAAAGGGGACTATGAGTCCCTTCTTTCTCCAATGGAAGGCTCTTGAGGCCCTCACAAACTTGCTCTCCTTACAATAAGAAAATGAAAATGATGGTGAAAGAAATCCTAGCACATCCACTCAATAGAGAGGTGGATATCTCAATGAAATGGTGCTAATGTGTTATTGCTAAGGAGTGAGTCCTTAAAACAATCTAAGCAGCATAACATTACATGAAATTCCTTGAGAAAATGATGTTTCTTCATGGCTTTTTATAGCATTGTATTGGGTGATTATGTAACCTCTTTGGAGTGTGAAAAGGGGCTCTTTAGGGCTCAATTAGGTCTTTGACCAGCCTACCATGCGGATTCAGCTCAGATTTGATGGTCAAATCGGCTTGGGAGCTGATCCATAAGTGGTTGAGAGGCCGACCAATTCAATAAATGCGTCGTTTAGCAGGTGCACGGGTTTTTACACCAACAGCCGCGCATCATGCGCGTATGCGCTCATGGTACGTTCTTGTTTCGTGCATATGCGCGCGCACCCAACTTCTGTAAAGCACCCTTCAATTTTTGGTTACTTTGTATAGTTTTTGACCTTTTTGCAATGCTGTGAAATTAATTCAGTGCCATGAATGACTTCATTACTGTTTGATGATGCTGAGTTCTTGTTGCCATGTGCAGATGAAATTTCAGTGATAACAATCATTAATGTAGAACCTAGTGCTATCAACACTGCCACCAAGCTCCAGTCGGTGAAACAAACAAGCTAGAGGAAGGCGAGCGCCTTTTTCATTCACAGATGTGGGTGAAGGGTACCCCACTGCACTTCATCATTGATAGCGATAGCCAGAAGAACCTCATCTCAACATAGGTTGTAAAGTGACTCTCCCTATCAACAATGACACATCTGTATCCCTAAACCATCATATGGCTCCACCAAGGAAGTGACATCCATGTCAGCCAACAATGCTACCTGTCATACGACACCAAGCCCTTCAAATATGAGGTATTGTGTGATGTTTCCCCTCTTTAAGTTTGTAATGTTCTTTTGGGACAACCATATTTATGGAAACTTCATGTTGTTTATGAGTTTAGGCCTCACAGTGTTATTATTACTTTGAAAAATAAATTGTACAGGATACCGGAGGTAGTCTCACCTACTATTATTTCCTTGATCTCTTCCAAGAAATGCAAGAAGGTCATATCTCAAATGGAGAAGTTTTTTTTTTTCATGATTCACTCTCAGAATGAGTGAAATATCCTAGCCACATCCAGGGTCTCCGCGGCCGACCTCTCCACAAAACAGAAGAAAGTGGATAAGGTCATGGAAGCATACTCACATATATTCTCCTCACCTATTGGGGCATCTTTGTACTGTTAGATATAACACCCCATTAATTTGAACCTTTGCACATTTCATCCCAATGGGCCATTCTATCAGCAATCTCTATTAGAGAATGAGGAGATCAAGCGACAGATCCAAGAAACTCTCCACAAGGGGCACATCCATCACAACTCATCACCTTGTGGGAGCCCAATCATGCTAGTACATAAGAAATATGGAACCTCGTGACTTTGCATTGATTACCAGGCCCTGAATAAAATCAAATTCAGAAACCGATACCCAATTCCCCAAATCGACAACCTCCTTTATCAACTCACAAGGTCAAAACACTTCTTTAATACTGATCTGAATTTTGGATACCACCAGGTATCGATAGAACATAAATATGTATGGAAGACTGCCTTCAAGTCTAAGGAAGGTCTTTTCGAATGGTTGGTAATACCCTTTTCATTAACAAATTCTCCAACCACTTTCATGAGGATGATGGATGATCTCCTGTGACCATTCACCAATACTTTTGTAGTGGTTTATCTAAATGAAATTCTCATTTACAACAAGACCTGGGAAGAACACTTGCAACATATTCAATAGGTTCTACACACCCTGTGAAAGAACAAGCTATGCGCCAACTTGGAAAAATGGTCCTTTGGCATGGACAGGGTCCATTACCTAGGATACATCATTGATCAGCATGGTGTACATGTGGATCCATCCAAGATCCAAGTCATCCATGACTAGCCAACCCCAACCACAGTCACTAAGCTTCGAAGCTTCTTGGGCCTTGCAAATGTTTATCACAGTTTTGTGTTGGGATTGTTCCATATTGCATGGGCCCTCAACCAATTAACCGGGGGTGGTGGTAAGGTGGAATTTGTGTGGGGCCAGTCCCAACAACAAGCATTCAATTATTTGAAGAAGCGCTTGTGCTCAACCCTGATACTTTCACTACCGGACCTGCAAAAACCCTTTGAAATTGAGATAGATGCTTTAGACTATGTTGTGGGTGTCATTTTCACTCAGCACGACACCACATGACCTATCATAGTGAGAGACTATCATATGTTGTCCATAAGTAACCTACTTAATACAAATAAATTTACTCCATTTTGCAATGATGCCACCAATGGAGACATCACATTATTGGGAAGGAGACAATCATCCACACCAATCATAAGCAACTGTAATTCATGCAGACACAAGGAAAATTGTAGAATGACCACCATTAGAAGTGTTCCAGATACTTGCAGCAATTCCACCTCAACATCAAGTATAAAACAGGAAGCACCAACCACGTCGTTTATTGCCTCAGTAGACCGCCAATCGTGGTACTCATCAAGGTGATAGACTCTTGCATACCTAAGACCTATGGATGGCCCCAACTCTATGAGACAGACCGAGACGTCAACACCACCTACCAAATGTTGGGTGCAAATGCAATTATCGCTAATTTCCATCTTCAGGATGGGATTCTATGTCTTCTAGGCCATATATGTGTTCCATCAAGTGAGCGAGAGAATATGATATGGGAATCTCACTACAGTTTGGTGGCAAGACACTTCAGTGGTGAAAATATAGTGGCAATGTTGCATAAATATTTCTACTGGCCAAAAATTCGACAAGAGGTTAGCCAGTATATCTGGTCCTACACTGCCTTTGCTATTGCCAAACCGACCACTAAGAGACAAGGACTGTATACCCCTATGCCTACTCCTGACAAGACATTGGAATCCATCTTCATGGACAACACGTTGGGCTTCCTGTCCACTTTTATAAGATGGCAATTATGATCGCATGTAATAAGAGCATCAAAATAGAGGCCACTGTCGAGATCTTCTTTGAACAAGTCTAGGTACATTTTGGAATCCCACAAACCATTGTTTCAAATCGAGACAGTCGATTTCTCATCACATTCTATTCAAGCCTCTCGTCACTGCTAGACACCAACCTCAACAAATCCACAACATTCCACACACATATAGATGGCCAAACCGAGGTCATAAATCGAATGATTGTGCATATCCTATGCATTTACAATTCCAAGAACCCTCCAACATGGGATGAGAGTCTTCCTTATGTTCATCATAGCTACAACTGAGCATTGCATAGGTCAACTAGCCACAACCCCTTTCAAGTGGGGTTGGGATTCCAACCATTGGGTCCCATAGATGTTTCACTACACCTTGTGGTCACCTCGATCGATTCATATCTTTCTCCAACTAAAGTTGACAAAGCCACCCAGTTCATTTAGCGGATCCAACACATCCATAAATAGGTTCAAGATGTCCTACATAAGTCCAATGACAAGTACAAGCAACGCCAGGATCAACACCGGGTACCACAAAAGTTTTAGTTGGGAGACAAAGTTTGGTTGCATTTTCAAAAAGAACACCTTACCGGACCCCATCGGATGCTTCTCCCACTCCGTTATGGGTCATACACCATAACCAAGGTTGTGGTTGATAATTGTTTTGAGCTCAACATTCCTCCTTTCCCTGGCCTGCACGAAGTGTTCAACGTGGATCTCCTTCGACCTTATTTCCCTCCATTATTGGACACCTCAGAGATAGAAGAACAACTGAAACCAAAAGACCTCAACCTTGACTGCATACAACATGAATCAAGTGATCATATCATGGAAAAATAGGTCAAGGGAATTTTCCATCAAAGGATCCAACTTTATCGAGTTGTCAAAGCAGGGCAGCTCCTGCACCAAGGCAAGTGGCTCACCCAGGGCCAAATTCAGCAAAAATTTCCTCATATAATGGGGCCACTTAACACAATGAAGGAAATTTCTTCCTAAGGGGTGAGGATTGATCTAGATGGATGTCGGTGGCCTCCCACCTATTCCAATTGGCTCATTTTGGTAGTTTTCCAATTGAATAGTTTTTTCCTAGTTTTCGAGTCCCTGACTTCTGGGGTCGTTTTAAGGCCCTAAACAACGTGTTTAGGGCTCGCCACAGTAAAAATGTGTAGGGATCACCACTGAAACATGTGTAGTCCTCGGATAGATATTTCAAATGAGAAATCATGCGCCTAATAGACAGATCCTATGCAAATGTTATAACCCTGGGAAGTTGATGTACTAACTTACCCA
>CBVK0103790784.1:0-14113 GCA_900067695.1 Picea abies | reverse complement strand
TACAAGCACCAACTTGTACAGGAGACTTTTACAGTCTCCCCTTGCTCCTCCCTACCACCCTGGAATCCTTCTTTGTCACTAAGAATCTGCAAACCAACTCTTATCTTCTCTGTCAAAGATTAAGCATTAAATTTTCTCCTCAAATTTTACAGAGCCATCTTTCTTCCATAATCCTCTCGCCCCATATTTTCTCCTCACTATCCCTGTATAATTTTATTTCAGATTTATCTTCATTTACAGAAATGAATTTTACTTTAGAGATACGACTGCACCATTAATTCCATACACACCAACCTTCATCTCACCAAATTTCACTTATTTCTACCCTGTACATTCAGAGCGTACAATCGAACCCTCAGGCTTCAAAGTTTCAGTTACAATAACTTAAGAACTATCTTACAGTGATTATTATTGGCCAAGGCATCTAGAAGAACAACAACCACATGATTAGTTTAAGTATTTAATTTGCACCGTTTGATGTAGAAGAAGGGTCTCGTGCTTAATCCATATGCCCATTGGCTGTGACCACGGGCCTTTACCAAAAGGTGCTTTCGTGATTCGCATATCAACAATCTTGAGGTGAAGATATCTCGTCTCTTCATGTTGTGATCTCCGAAAAGGAGGTTTAACTTGGTGCTAGCTCCTCCTTCTCACATGACCAATGGCAGTGACTACAACCTATACAAAAAGGTATTTTAGCGTTTTGACATTTCACATTTCAGCATTTTGTCTTTTAGTGTTTCGGCATTTTGGTGTTTTCGCATTTCGACATTTCGGTGTTTCTATGATGAAGTGTTTTGACACTCCAAGTCACGATCCCCGAAATGATCTGACGAATTCACATTTGATATGGTGGACATAGATCGGATGATTCTCGCTAACTTCTTGGGGATAGATCAATGGTCATATATGACTCTTATATTACCCCTCCAATGCTTAATTCGACAGACATGACTTAATCATTCATCGAGATAGATGGCTATCGAGTTTTCGGTACTTTGGCCATCAGGTCTTCATGACCTCCATTAATTCAAAAACTCTTGAAACCGTAGATAATATGACGTGTATCCCTTTCATTATTTCAGCATTTGGGACTTCATGATGGATTTTTTTGCTTACCATGCAAAAATCCCAAAATAGAAATTCCCAGAGTGACGTATCATAGTGACGTTACTTAGGATGACGTGTCATGTGCTGGTCAATCTCCGATCTCCGAAATTCAAGCTAAGGGTGCTGACTCCTCTTCCAAGGCTCATTTCACATGTGACCTCGAGTTATAACCAAAGGCTCACCTCCTGGGTTCTTCACAGTTTCGTGTTTTGGTATCTCGAGAGGCATGCTGATCTCCAAATTAGGAACCACCGTGCCTGTGCAAACTGATCCATGATGCCTGTGCAAACTGACCAAGAAACTCCCCCTTTGGCATTTTAAAGTTTGACATTAATGAAAAAACCATGTCCTGTGCAAACTGCAAGCCCTGGCAACAAAATCTCTCCTTTCATTTAGATAACACTCATCGAAATACAAAGTGCATTCTCTTGCATAGATGCTTTTGTTTGATTTTGGATTGGAAAGTGTCATTAAAACAACTCTAAAGTTTCATTCCATTATCCTTTGAGTGATCAACAAATTAAAAAGAAAGTGCTTAAGATAAAATTCGTTAGAATTTTCTTTCTAGAAAACAAACATTAGACTAGGATTTAGGGCCTTAGTGTAGGGTTGGAGAGTAAATTCTCCAAGGCCATTAAAACCAAAACTATGATTCACTAGTGAGAGATAAATCCATTAGTAGAATGTAACACTTGCCACGAAATCTCCTCTTACATAGGATTCAAGCACAAGGTTGCACTAGATCAAGTGGAGTGATTTCCCTTCTTCATTTTTTTTTATGTCTATGGACTACTACATGTATTGTTTTTTCAAAAGTGTCAAGCCTATTTTTGGGCTAACACTTCTTAAAGCTTTGGTATTAATTTCCTTACCCATATGTGTGGTCCTGACATATGATTGGTTTTCCTGGTCATTGATTACAGAGTGGTATCCTTAGTGGTCATTCCTAGGGAATCTACACAAGGTGATTGTGGGAGGGAAGTACCGATGGTACCTAAGCTAGATGTTGAACCTCTATTTCAATTACCCTAGAGGGTGCCTATGTTCACAAGGGTACTTTCACCAGTAAGGGTTGTTATGTGTGGGGTACCGTAATTGTCTCTCACACCTTTCCTAGCTAGGATTTGGGGACTTGATATCTCCCAAGGGTTGGTTTTTGGAAGGCACCCTTTATCCATTGGTTTTCATGTTTATATATTATATTTTCTAGGGGTGTTCTCTTTTTTCTATGTCTAGTCAGTCGTAGATTGATTTTGGTTTATAGTTATAACACATTTATTCACCATTCCTGACCAAATGCTTTGCTAGTCATGATGACAACGTGGACTTTATCTTGGGGAAGAATAAACACCACTTGTTAGGAAAAGGTTGCTTTCCATTGGGGATTACATAGATCCTGTAGATTTAGTGAGGGATTTGTTAAGCTTTGAGGACAGTGAGAGTGTAGAGATTGACGTGGTTGATGAAATTCCTCCACCAATCTTCAACCCTCCTTTGATCAGTCCTTTCAACCATGTACTCCTTGTAGTAAGGGAAAATTTTAGTGAGTCTTTTTCATTCTTTAGTGATCCTCACATGATTTCATGTGTAATCTTTTCATTGAGTATGGAATATCCCTCAACTTGTCACCAAATGTCATTGGAGGCACCTCAATGATGTCCTCTTTACCAGTTATCATTGCAACAGGCCCTACTCCATCCATGCTTAGTACATTTGGTTTCTCCATATGGGTTGATCTAGATTGGATATTTATGTTATTTTAAATATATCTTGATCTTTTATGGGTGAACATAATTGGAGGAATCAACTTGTATATCCATTTTAGCAACTAGTCCAAATTTGGAAATTTGGGTCCAAAAAATCATCTAAAATATTCTAGAACCATTTTTAGGCATCAAACAACACATTTTTATGGTCCAAACCTTACTATAGAGTCATCGTCTATATTCTACACACCGATATATTTCCAATGGTGCAAGAATCACCTCAATCAGAGTTCCTATGTGAAAGTTGTGTCTCTCGCAAATTGACCTACCACATTGATCACCATGGTGTGAGTGGATTCCACGTTATCCTCCATTACTTAAACATGTGGGGATAGCCATGTAGTGGATTTCATAAGAACATTATAGAAGGTCCAAACCCAATCACTAATTGAGGGTTGAGGACGTCAATGACCTAACCCTAGATGGTTATCGAGCAATCTTAAATATTGGGCTGCTAGGAGGAGAAGGGGCTCCATTCTATGTTATTGTATTTTGTTCCATAGAAAAGTAGAACAACTGAGAGTGGGAAGTTAGAGAGAATAATAGGGGGGTAATGTTATGTATAATCCTAACAGGCCACAAGTCTCAAGTAACTCTATAGAGAGTTCCTTCTCCTTTGTACTTGCATTATTTCCATACTAGAGAAAAGGGAGCAGAGCAACCTCATCTTCTAGTTGGGTTTTCTCTCGTAAGGGTTTTCGAGAGAAAATATTTGTGTCATTTTTTGGATGGTGTGTGATTTATTTTACTATTCTTTATTTTATGAATTTTATCTATTTCATGCATAATCATAAAATTACTAACTAAATATTCTGGATTCTAAAGGAATTTAACATTCACAGTGTAAATTTTAGTTTTATTTATTAGATCTACTGTGATGAATTGCTCCAGTGGAATATCCACGATAGTTTAAAAATGATATTGGTATCATATAAGGTTTTCTTGGGGTATTTTTGGAAAGTTGCAGGGACCCAAAAAACTATTTAAGAAGAAATTCATAGAACCCTAGCCATGGAAGAAGAGTCTCTTCATAACAACCCTTGAGATCCAACATAAGAGAGATTTGAGAGGTTGGAAGTATAGATCATTGATAACTGCAATATGAAACTCCTCATGGTGGCTCTAGAAAAAATATTTTTC
This sequence comes from Picea abies, assembly GCA_900067695.1. Taxonomy (NCBI): domain Eukaryota; kingdom Viridiplantae; phylum Streptophyta; class Pinopsida; order Pinales; family Pinaceae; genus Picea; species Picea abies. Next base: position 10,097 of record CBVK0103790784.1, on the reverse strand, counting down.
CATTCAGAGAGGTTCGAGGCTCTAATTTATCGATCGTATCAGAGGGGAAATAAGGAGATAATGAAGACCCAGAAAATGAATCACAGAAAGAACCTAAGAAAGAGAAATCGAGTTCAAGTGTCATTAACCCTTCATGGTCCCTATTCAAGATGGAAGAAAAATTGGACATAAATCCATAAAAAGGTGAGATCGATGCATTAAAACTGAATCATTGGTTGCAACAACTAGAAGTTTATTTTAGCATTCACCATATAGATGAGGAGAAAAAGATTTTGTTTGCTAGATTGAAGTTAGAGGGGCATGCTTTAACCTGGTGGGAAAGCCATACATAAACACTTGGGATAGAGGGTGATACACAAATATCTATGTGGGAGGACTTCAAAACCCTCATCAAGTCCCAATTATATCCTATTGGGTATGTATATGACTAATGGATCTAGTGGCACTACTTCATGTAGAGGCATGGGCAAAGTGTATAGGAGTACAACACTGAGTTAAAAAAAATGACCATCACGCTGGGTATCTCTCCCAAGCACCCATATGTACTCCTCAAGTATCTAGGGGGTTTACATAGTCATATATGAAGGCAGGTGATGCTCTTCAAGTGAATAATAATGGATGAGGAGTGTATACATGCACAATAGCTAGAAAAAATAGGCCAAAAGAAAGGGAAATCCAGTGGTTCTAAGAAGAAAGAGTACCAGGGAGCTTCCAAGGAGGGGAAGAATAAGTGGAAAGGGGGAAAATATAAGAATACAACACCCACTACACATCATTACAAAGATCCAAACAATTATTGAAATCATTGCAATATTGATGGCCACACTAAGGAAAAGTGTTGGAAACTACATCTAGAGATAAACCCAAAGATCCACAAGAAGGAAGGAAAGAAAAAGAACCTTTTAGCCGCAGATTTGAGCAATCAAGTTGAAATTATCTCTGATGTCGATGAAAAATATTGTCTTCACATCTGTGTAGAAGGAGGTGAATTTGAGAATCCTTCATCACTAGGAAGAGAAGGAGATGACTAAGCTCTTCCACATCAATATTCGGGTCAAAAATATCAACATAGATGCTATGTTTGGATCTGGTTCACATGATGATCTCATAGTAGCATATCTAGTCAACAATCTTGTATTGGAGGTTCACAATCATCCTAGCCCCTATCCATAGGGCTAGGTAAACAAGGATGTAGTGATCAAGGGAACGAAGCAGTGAAAGATTATTTTTTTTGTAAGTGTTGATTTTATAGATAGAGTAGAATTGGATGTAGTACCACTAGATGTATGCAAAGTAGTGTTTGGAATCCCCTACATGTATATGAGGGATGATATCTTCATGCAGAGAGCCAACAAGTATCTCCTCATCAAGGATGGTAAATACTTCATCATCAATGCACACAAATGCAAATAATATTTTTTACTGGTAAGTGCCAATCAAGCTAAGAAATTGATCAGTTCTAGGAAGAAATATGTTTTACTTTTCCTAAGGGAAAATTGGTCCGGTGAAGAGTGATTGAAAGTAAAGACATCTCTGGAAGGGTGTATTAAGGAGTATAAAAATGAATTGGAGGAGTTTCTAAAGGCATACAGGGGAGTGATATAGGAGCCTAAAGAGATACCATCTAAGAGGGAGGTGGAGCACACAATCCAATTATTACTAGACTTCCCCTTACCGAATATTGGGCTGTATAGATAGTTTGTTCTGGAAGAAAAAAAAGTAAATAAGTAGTTAAAACAATTGTTGGAGTAGGGTATGATTCAACCAAGTAGCTCACATTGTGGGTCACCCATAATAATTGTTCCCAATAAGGATGGGACTTGGAGAATGTGTATTGATTACAGGGAATTGAACAAGATTACACTGAAGAATCAATAAACTATGCCCAAAATCGATGATCTGTTGGACTAGCTGCAACATGCCAAGTACTTCACTAAGATAGATTTGAAATCAAGATATCACCAAGTATGAGTCCAAGAAGAATATACCTTTAAAATTTCCTTCAAGACAAGCAAAGGTTTGTATGAGTGGTTGGTTATGCCATTCGTTTTATGTAATGCACCATCTACATTTATGAGACTAGTGAATTGTTGTTTATGCCCTTATCTAGATTCATTTGTTATTTTATATTTGGATGATATATTGGTTTATAGTGCTACCTGGGAGGAGCACATATCACATCTTATGCAGGTGTTAGTGATCCATAATCGGATCCAGAAGCCTAACAGGGCTAAAAAAGGCTCAAAAATGAAAGTGCTCGGAATCCGACAAAACCAATGCCATTGTGTTTGTCTCATCTTCCTGATTTTGGCCATATATTTACTTCGTAAAACGGGCTTCGTATGCGAAAGATATCACATTCTGTCCGAAAACCCAAATAGGCAAAAAAAAAGTGGATGACTGTACAGTCTGTACAGTCCATACAGTGCCACATGGTAGGCTGACTGTACAGGCCGTACGGCCATATAGATGATGTGGTAGCTCTTGGAGATGACACGTGGTAGGTGATGTGGCGTATGATAGGTGCAGTTGGACCAATTAGAGGGTGACACATGTCACCACTGTAAGGGTGACATGTGGCACAGGCTGATGTGGCATGGATGACGTCAGTAGGTTGACTGGGCAGGTATGGTGACAGGTGGTAGAGTACATGGTAGGCACATGGATGAATCATAGATTGACAAGTGGCAGTTTTTGATTGGTGGTTGAGGTGCCACGTGGCCTAGTCATGGGCTGCCACGTGGCACCCTGTGGTTGGCTCATGATTTGTGTAAAATTATGGGTTCACCACCGGGGTCGAACCCCCGACCTCTCCTCCAGGCTATGGACTGGCAGGACCAGGCTAACCACCTGGGCCACTGTTGGTGCTTATTAATTATATGGTAAAAAATATACTTGAATTTAATACAAGGTTCGGTTGGAGGAAGAAAGGGCTGGGGCTTAGCCCCAGCCCACGGTTCGATATACATTACCACATGACCACGACCACGAGAGGTTGTAGATAGGGCCTAGCCCTTGGTTCCCGGGTGGTCACATATGACCCAGACCTGATCCGAAAAGAGCGCAGGGGGGTTAGTCGGTTAAGCCCGCGGTTCTATCCACACGCCGAAAACCAGGAGCCAGCCCGGACAGGAGGGGGCTAGCGCATAACGAATGGAGCACCTGGCCACATGGCCATCCACCATATGACCAAGGGCGTGCAAGTTTGGGGGCTGCACCCTATTATTATACAAAAGTGGGTTTTTTGTTATAAAGTTTGGGATTTTATTTCATATTATGCCTGTATTAATGGATTTTCTCCATGTTTGGGAGATATTGGGCATTTTTGGAGCCCAAATTTTGGGAGGAAGTTGGGGATGGATAACCAACTTCAGATCTATAAAAAATAGGCCTGTTTGAGGCCATGGAGGGCAGTCAGAGTAGAGTTATGCTGAAGGGAAGCCAAGCCAAAGCCATTTTTATGCAGGGAAGTTATTGAGGAGCAGACGCTTGTGGGCCATTTCTAGGAGCTCCGGACATCTGTTTTGTGTGTCATTTTCTTTGCTGGGTTCTAGAGATCTGGAAGAACATGACCAGATCAGTCTTGTAATTGGCACTGCTACAATGTACTTTTGAGCTTTTGAACAGAAATAAAGAAGCCTCCCCCACAGAGACAAAGGCTCGAAGATGTAGGCAACGTTGTGCCGAACTCCGTTATCAATTCTCATGTTATGGTTTGTTGTTTATTACTTCATTTCAGATCTGCATATGTGTATATGGCTGTCATAATTCCTCTCTTTTCCTCATTCTTTCATTAAGTTTCTCAAATGTTTAAATAACACATGCAATTTAAAACTCAACCATAGTCATTAAAAGATCTTACGGATCAAGTGGTATCAGAGCTAGTTGACGTTTGGATTTGAGTTTTGCATGTTAACCAGGGAAAAGCTACAACGTGGTGAAGGCGAGCTTGTTGCAGAGAATCCATTAATTGGATTGAGAAAGAGAGCTTCTCACAATGAGAAGATGGCATCGGAAGAAGGGATTTCTCAGGATGAGAAAGAGTTCCGGAAAACTTTCCTTGCTATGTCGGAGATGGTGAAAGTTTTGTACGAGGATTACTTGGAACGAAAGAGACCAGTTTTGGGTGAATCTTCAAAGGGAAAAAGTGAAGAGGAAGAGGATCATCCTCAGATTCCTCCTTCACCTCCATCATCACCTCCTTCTTCTCCTTCTTCTTCAAGTTCAAGTTCTAAATCTAATGGAAAGAAAAATGTTTATAAGCATAAGAATGAAATGACATTGTTAAAACTTGATGTTAAATTTGAGTTGCCCATATATGATGGTGAAGTAAATGCAGAAAAAATTGACAATTGGTTCAGGAAGATGGAGGTTTACTGCAGTGTGCAACAGATCAAGGATGAGGCCACACAAATTAAGTTGGCATCTTTGAGACTTGCAGGTACAACTCTCATCTGGTGGCAAAGTAAGATGCAAAAGGGAACACAACAAGTGGGTAATGTATTTCCATCATGGAAGAGTTTCATTTTGGCACTTAGGAAACAATTCTATCCTTTGGGTTATAAAGAAAAAGCATTAATTGAATGGCAATCTTTAAAACTAAGAAAAGGACAAACAGTGCAAGAATACACCGATGGATTTCGAAAAATGGCATTAATGTTAGATATCCCTTTACAAACACAAGAAACTCTTATGAAGTATATAGGAGGTTTACCTGCGCATATTAGAAACACTATTTTCATGTTTGGACCCACTAACCTTGATGAGGTTTCTATTCAAGCTACGTATATTGAAGCAGGAAAAGCAGGTGTGTCAAGGGAATCATCGTCTTCAAGGAAAGAGGACAAGAGGAAAAGGCATGGCAAGAATGCAAATGTAGTGACGAGGAAGGAAGGAAATCCCTCTTGCAAGAATTGCAAGAAAGAGGGACATGATGAGGATAGATGTTGGCAGTTGCATCCCGAGAAGAGGCCAAAGTGGTTCAAGGAAAAGAAGGGAATGCAGACAGTGGCAACAACAACAAAACCCACAGACTTGGGATTAGATTCAGGTGATGAATCAAAGATCTCATTGGTTGGTATGACAGGTAAAATTGGTGAAGGCATTGATTGTAGAAACAACTTGTTTCATATAAGGGTAATCATGCGACACACTAAGATAGACACATTAATCGACAGTGGATCTCAATCTAATTTAATCTCAGAAGAATTGGTTAAGCAATTGGGGTTAAAAACACAAACTCATCATAAGCCTTACACACTTAAATGGATAAGCAATCATCATCAAATGCACATAACAAAGCAGTGCACAATCAAATTTTCAATTTCATCTAAGTATGTGGATGAAGTAACATGTGACGTAGTGTCATTAAGAGAATGTGGAATGGTCTTAGGTAGTCCATACTTATATGATCGTAAGGAAATCTTCTACAGAACAAAGAATCAATATCAATTCACTAAAGTAGGTCAAGATTATGTGGTTCATGCTCATCATGTTAAAGAAAATAAAACACTTCAAACAATGGAACAATTAAAGAAGGTAGTGCAAGCAAGCAACAAACCAATAATTGTTTCAAATGGAGTAATCGATCTTAAGCAAGAACAAGAAATGATTGTTGAATGGAAAATCAATCATAAGTTGCTTCAAGATAAGTTCATGTTGTGCAAATATTTCAAGTATATCAGCTCATTTGCAGTCGTCTTTTTGATGCTGTCATTAGTAATGTTTTCTACATGGATGATAGTGGCTTCAGTAAAATGTAACAGGGTTCAAATGGCTAACAATCTACTGTCAGTTGTCATGATTGTGTTACAGTTGATCTTGATGAGACAGGTGCATAGGACAGAGTTCAGAGATAGAGGACAAGCCGGGTGGCCTATCTCGAGATTGTTGATTGATCAGTAACCTTTTGGGGACCAAAAGGTCTTTTAGTGGGGAGGTGTGATCCAGAATCGGATCTAGAAGCCCGACAGGGCTAAAAAAGGCTCAAAAATGAAAGTGCTCGGAATCTGACGAAACCAATGCCATTGCGTCCGTCTCATCTTCCTGATTCTGGCCATATATTTACTTCTTCAAACGGGATTTGTATGCAAAATATATCACGTTCTGTTTGAAAACCCAAACAAGCAAAAAAAAAGTGGATGACTGTACAATCCGTATAGTCCCACGTGGTAGGCTAACTATTCAGGCCGTACGACCGTACATATGATGTGGCATCTCGTGGAGATGACACATGGTGGGTGATGTGGCGTACGATAGGTGTAGTTGGACCAGTCAGAGGGTGACACATGTCACCACTATAAGGGTGACATGTGGCACAGGCTGACATGGCATGGATGACGTCAACAGGTTGACTGGACAGGTACGGTGACATGTGGCAGAGTACGTGGCATGAACATGGATGAATCAGAGATTGGTAGGTGGCAGTTTTTGATTGGTGGTTGAGGTGCCACGTGGCCCAGTCATGGGCTGCCACATGGCACCCTGTGGTTGGCTCATGATTTGTGTAAAATTATGGGTTCACCACCGGGGTCGAACCCCCGACCTCTCCTTCGGACTATGGACTGGCAAGATCGGGCTAACCACCCAGGCCACTGTTGGTGCTTATTAATTATATGGTAAAAAATATATTTGAATTTAATACAAGGTTCGGTTGGAGGCGAAAAGGGCTGGGGCTTAGCCCCAACCGACAATTCAATATACATTACCACATGACCACAACCACGGGAGGCTGCGGATAGGGCCTGGCCCTTGGTTCCTGGGTGGTCACATATGACCCAGACTTGATCCAAAAAGAGCGCAGGGGGGTTAGTCAGTTAAGCCCGCGGTTCTATCCACGCGTCGAAAACCAGGAGCCAGCCCGGACAGGAGGGGGCTAGCACATAACGAATGGAGTGCCTGGCCACATGGCCGTCCACCATATGACCAAGGGCACGCAAGTTTGGGGGCTGCACCCTATTATTATACAAAAGTGGGTTTTTTGTTAGAAAGTTTGGGATTTTATTTGATATTATACCTGTATTAATGGATTTTCTCCATTTTTGGGAGATATTGGGCATTTTTGGAGCCCAAATTCTGGGAGGAAGTTGGGGATGGATAACCAACTTCAGATCTATAAAAACTAGGCCTGTTTGAGGCCATGGAGGGCAGTCAGAGCAGAGTTATACTGAAGGGAAGCCAGGCCAACTCCATTTTTATGCAGGGAAGCTATTGAGGAGCAGACGCTTGCGGGCCATTTCTGGGAGCTCCGGACATCTGTTTAAACACAAAAGATACATAATACAATAGAGACATAGATATATGTGGTTCACATAGTGTGGGCTATGTCCACCAGAGAAATTTCTAGGTCCTTCCTTTTTATTATCCATCAAAAAGAAGGGACACAACCTACAACACACCCATTGTAGCTTCCTCTTCTTTCTCTCATAGTCTCCTCCCTCAGAATACAATATTAATTATCACTCACAACCACAATACAATTCCATCATAAACAAGGTTTCCTTCTAGGGAAAAAATCCCTACATAACTTCTACCGTCATATCTACGACCTTATAATCAATGGTCCAAATTGACTACGAAATTACAATATTTTACAAGGAAAATTTTCCCAAAAGTTTTCTCCGGGGGCGCTACCCCCTGAATCCCCCACTAGGGGGGGCTCCATTAATTGTCACCCCCCCCTCTTGGAATCCCCTGATGACATTAGTGGGGGGAAAAGCTCCATCAAGAAATGGGATCCAAGAATGACTAAAACAAACTTCTGAATCATGAATATAATCAGGCTCTAGAACCAACATATCCCACCAAGATGGAGGCCATCATAAATAGCTAATTCCTACAAATTTCACAGAAGTTAGGAGCTTTGTTGGGGAAAAAAAGTACTTGTGGAAGTTCATAGCTTCATTTTCAACAATAGTTGTGCCATTCCACACAATAAAAATGGGTAGTAAGGATTTCCAGTGGGGGGGAATTCAATAGAAGGCCTTTGATGAGATGAAAAGAAAGATTAGTCAAGCACCCATGCTCGCTCTACCAAACTTGTAGAATCCCTTCAAAGTGGAGATGGATACAAGGGGGTATTCCATGGGAACAGTCCCGATCTAGGGAGGAAGGCATGTTTTCTATCATTTTGAAGTATTTCATGGGGAGGTTCTCAAATACCCTACCTACGACAAGGAGCTCTATTCCTCGGTACAAGTTTTAAAAAAGTGGAAGAACTATTTAATGGGAAAGGAGACAATCATCCACATAGATCACCAATCACTCCAATATTTGTAGGCCTAGAGTAAGTTACAATAAATTAGGCACTACAAAAGGATGGGGTTCTTACAACAGTTTCATTGGGTCATAAATTATAAGGAGGGTAGCACAAACAAGTTGGAAGACATGATTTCATAGCCACCCACATCCATGATTATATCTTTTGTAACTTTGATGCACATGGATCCTTTTACCCATCATGCATACAAAGAGGCATACATAGAAGATGAGGACTTCAAGGAGGTGTTTCATTAGCTACATGACCAAATTCATATAGAATAAGGTGACAACAAGGCTAAATATCATTTCCGGAATGGTCTACTCTACAAGCTTGACAAAATTTGTGTTCCTAAAGGTGAACGATTGTAGCTTATTAGAGAGGTTGACACCTCCAAGGTTGCAGGAAATTTTGGTGTTGGGAAGATAATTTCCAACTTACATAGGTATGTGTACTGCCCCAAAATGCAAGAATATGTAACACAATATATTAGAGGATGTATACTTTGTTGTACCATCAAGCCTAGTAAAATGAAGCAAGGTCTATACCATCCCTTACCTATACCCTCTCAAAGTATTTCCATGGATTTTGTGGGAGGTTTACCAGAAACCAAGAAGGGACATGACTATCTGTTTATGGTTTTTGAAAGTTTCAAAAAAATGTGCATTCTCAGGCCTTGTAAAAAGACCATCAAGATACATGAAAAAACAAACTTGTTCTTTGAACAGGTCTATGTGCACTTTGGGATACAAAGGACCATAATCTCAGATAGGGACAATAGATATCTTAGTGCCTTATGGACTACAATGTGGGAGAATATTGACACTAAGCTTAAGAGGTATACAACATTCAATCCATAGACATATGGGCAGACATAAGTATTCAATAGGACTTTGGTGCAACTTTTGAGGGTTTACAATCAGAAGCACCCGAAGACCTACGATGAAAATTTGATCTATATACAACACTCTTATAATAGAGTAGTCCATGATTTTATTGGTAAGTCACCTTTTGAAAATTTATTTGGATATTTTCCACCTTCACCCTTAGATGTTGTATATGGAAAGTAAGGAGGAGTGAGGGAGGAACTCACATAATATGCATTAAAAGAAAAAAAAATGTTGAGAAGATAAGGAAAATCCATTTGCCAGTATAGGAGACATTAAATAAGTCACAGAAAAAGTACAAGGATAGACATGATCAACACATAACATAAAGAACATTTAGAGTGGGAGGTAGAGTATGCTTACAACTAAATAAGGAAAGACTACAGGGTCCTGGTAAGAAGATCGAGGATTTTCAGTATGGTCCTTTTGAGGTATTGGAAAAGGTGGGAGATAATGCCTACATACTCAGTCTACCCCCATACATGCACATTTACTCAGTAGTGAATGTGGAGAATATCAAAATCTATGAGCCTTGCACATTTACTCAGTAGTGAATGTGGAGAATATCAAAATCTATGAGCCTTCCATGTTGGATCGGGAGGAGGAATAGGTCTTACTTAACACCAGATGCTTATGTAGAGTTGGAAGAGGACACAGTTTTGTAGAAGAGGTCTAGAGCTACAAGACAAGGGAAACATGACCTTTGATATATTGGGTTGAAAGGAAAACTTCCAAGAAAAGAAAAATGGTACTCCATGGACAAGCTAGAGGAAATATTTCCTCACCTCTTTTAGTAAAGATTTTGGGGACCAAAATCCTCCCTAAATGGGGAATTATGATATATAATGGATCATTATATTATTTTTCATCTCTCTCTATGCTTTATTGGTGGAAAATATTGGAGGAATCAACTTGTAGATCCATTTTAGGTAATGGTCCAAATTTGAAATTTA
>CBVK0103790734.1:0-11321 GCA_900067695.1 Picea abies | reverse complement strand
TTGTAAAGATTGAGATCAAAACCCCTTTCCTGCGAGGGTTTCACATCACACGGCAAATCTTCGCCAGAATTAACGTCATTGTCCACTACCACAGACGACGATGAATCGCAGTCGCTGTGGCAAGGAGCAGCATCCAACCCTAAATTCTGTAAAGGACTGTTAGCCCAATCCCGCACTTCAGAAACCCTGCTTCGCCTATATCTTTTATAGATATCGCTACCAGACCGCAATGCGTCTTTAGCCCCTCTATTTCGAGGGCTTCGAACGCTGATTTCGACTAACCGGGTTCCACTGCCGTTCAAATTGAAAGCTTTCTTCGAATCGTTCTGATTTCTTGGACCGCTCGAAGACTCCACGGTACTGCTATGGCTTGTACTCTGATCGTCGCAGGGAACGGCAAAATTTGTCTTCGCCTTGGCTCCTCTCAGAGCTCTAGCAGCTTCATCGTAAGCACGAGCCGCTTCTTCGGCCGTATCAAATGTACCAAGCCAAACTCTCGCCTTTTTCACCGGATCTCTGATCTCTGCAGCAAATCTTCCCCAAGGACGCTTGCGAACACCTCTAAATTTCACTTCTTTGACTGAAGACTTGACTTTCGTGACATTTTCGACGTCTTGCCAGGCATTTCTCGCTTGCTGCCTGAGCATCTTAGGGAACAGACAGCCAGCTACAAACCCTGAGGTTTAAAACGAGAGTTTTACAGGTTGTTTCCCTGGAAATCTAAAAAATACAGCTTAGCTGACCCGGCGTAAAGGCCAAACACAAGACCTAACAAAATAGGTTTTAGATCCCTATATTTTTCAATAATACGCGCACTCAATGATTTGAAACCCTAACCCTATGCTTTCAATATAGCAAAAGCTGAGCACCGGAATAATATGAATAATTGCCCTTTGCAAAAGCGAACTTTTCAGACATACAAAATGGCTTCGATATTTAAGCCCGACACCCTTCAAAAAGTTTGCCGATTTAAATAATGTTTTCCGGAACTCTATTAAACTCTACGCACCGAAGAAAACAGAAAATTCGCCCTTGCAAATGCGATATCTTCAGGACTGCAAAATGGGTTCAATATATAGATCCGCAAACTTCGCCGATTCAAACCAAATCTATCAAGAATTCAAAGTTCGGGCTAAACAGCAGGATTTGAGCCCGAAAAACCTTCAAGAATCTGAAACTTTATAAATAAAACCACAACCAAACGGCAGCGGCAGATACCAGAAGACAAAACTACACAATAATCTTCAGAAAACAGAAAAATCGCCCCTGCAAAAGCGAAATCCTCAGGAATGCAAAACAGCTTCAATATTTGATCTCGATGACCTCCAAATACTTCGCCAATTAAAACACTTTTTCAAGCATGCAAAGTTCCAAGCATGCAAAGTTCGGGCTAAACCGAACGATTTGAGGCCGGACGAGCAGCCAGAATAAAGAGTTCGGGCTAAACCGAACGATTTGAGGCCGGACGAGCAGCCAGAATAAAGAGTTCGGGCTAAGCGTCAGCGGCAGATCTCATAATTATTAACACATAATCCTCCGTCTTCTCGCAATGAAACGATCGGTAACGCCTTTAAATACGGCGTCGATATGGCAACCTCCGTTTCTGTGCAAAAATCAACCAAACACGCGGTATTTGTTCACAGATTTTGAAACCCTCGTGAGGGAGGATATTAAGAAACTCCGCGGCCGAGATTTAATAAACGCGGCGGGAATCAACTCGCAGACCTGTGAAAAGAGGTGTGCGAGAAATAAGGAGAAGAGGAAGGCTGAGAGTCGGTGCAAATATTGCGTGAAATTTTTTCAAAGGTCGGTTTGCATATATTTTTTTTTCCGCGTGTTTTCAGTGATTGATAAATTAATTAGTTTTGTGGTTTTTAAAGGATTATTTGGGAAATTTTAATAAAGTTTGATTACCCACCGACTTTCAAAACAAGTAAAGGTTTAGGAGGAAGTTGGATACAATTATTATTCTAAACTGCCAATGGGATATTGCCAAGTTATGGCAAGTCATTTATTTATTTATGCAAGGTACAATAAGTGTTTGGGTTAGGTGTAAGTTTGTGGTGATTTTGATGGAAGAGTGTTTGTAATAATATTTCATTTAATTAAAAATGAATAAAATACAAAGTTGTTTATCAAAATTTTATATTATATTTAAATATTAATATAAGTTAGATGATATGAAATTTTGATTGAATTGGTCTTTACGAGAAAAGATAGTAAGACATTTTAGATATGTAATATAATTATAAAGGAACATACAATTTGAATAGGTTTAATGGTTAAAAACATGTGTTTCTTTTTAGTAGATTTAAATGGAAAGGGGAATAGACTATGTATACCCTTGTAAATTGAATAGTAAAATCATTGCAAGAAGGGGGCCCTTTGTCCCACAAACAAAGTAATTTCATACATTAATTTGTCACTCGACTAGATCATGACTTTAAAAATAAATTTTTATTGCTATTATATTGCATGGATGACGATGTAAAATTCTTATGAATATTATTTTATAAAAAAAGGTTAGTATGATAGTTGAACTCACACGGATGTGGTATAGCAGCAAGTTGTGAGATGATCAAACTTTTGTTAATGTTGAGACTAAAGTTCAAAATCACCCCAGTGGATGCAAAGGAGGCCACAAACATGTCTATTGACACAAACAAAAGATAATAGAGAAGAAAGGTGGGTATATCACCGGTGGGTAACATCTTCATACACTTTGTGCGAAGAAAATTAGACTGAAATCCCAACATGGAGATATGTTATTGCATAGATAGTATGTGATATCACATAGATAACAACCATTCGCCAAAGATGGCCCACGAGGCTTGATATTAAAACCACTAATGATGTCGATGTAGGAATGAGGGGTGATGCTACCACATCAACATGGGGACTTGCACCCCAAAGCCAACTTTTGAATCTATAAAGCTTTTCGTGTAAGTAATGTTTTATAAACCATCTTTGTCTCATAATTCGTATGCATGTGGTATTATTCACAATGCACAGACACCTAATGATGATGTTAACACACACAATTGAGAAGACAAACCATGATGTGGAATCAAATCCCAACATAAGGATCTATCATTATAGAGATAGCATGTAACATCACATAAATAACAATCACTAGTCAAAGACAACCCACAAGGCATGGGACTAAAGCAATTGGTGGCATTAGTACCTGAGTGAGAGAGGATGTTATCACATCAACTCGAGGATTTGCACCCCAAAACTAGCTAAGCTTTTAATTCGAGGAATGTCTTTTTCTTTTTCTTTTAACTAACACATATATAAATTGTATTAAAAGAAAGTCATGGTCGTATTGTACATCATGATCATACAATTTAGATAGATAAAGTCTTAACCTAGGGATTCAAAAATTCCCAATAGTGTGAAGAGTTCACTAGCCAATTAAGTTGTTCTAACATTTTTTCCACAAAACTAAAATGCTTGTAACTATATAGCCCAATGTACCTGCCTAATGATTTTTCAAAACACAAAAACCTATATCTTTAATGAAAAGCATGCCCACTATGGGCTTCTTGTTTGGCATCTACATCGGGTTCTATAGTTGCATTCTCATAATCCATCCCTCCTTGGTTTTGTTGCACTATATCTTCCTTGTTAACAGTTGTTTTAACAAACCCGCTAGAAACTATTGGAAGAGAGACCATTGAATGAGAATTCCTTGCTAAACTCATAATCAAATGATATTGCATGGTATGGTTAGCAGTGAGCTTCTCAATTTTCTTGCCTTGAATGGTCACTCTTGCCTCCAATTTAGCATTCCCAACTAGCTGGGAAGACACTATGTTGTTTAGGTGTGTTTGCTACGTAGAGATCCTCTAATTGACATGAAAGCCTCCATTGAACCCACTGAAGATCTAATATTTTGTAAGACACACAACGACTAGTATGGTGATGCCCCTCCATGTTGGAAACTAAAATAGGGTTAAAAAAAAAGACCAATTGCATGCCCCTTAAGCTCAGGACTGACCATGTTGATATCCATTGCAATCATGTAACACCAATTCTTGATTAACCCTGTAGTAGAGAAAAAGCTACCAAACCAAATGAAAAACAAATGCCAAGGAATACCAATAATATCCCAGCTCTGTCAAATATCACCATCGTACTAGAGTTTAATTTGCTTTGCCAATCAAACAAGGAGGATTGTGTGGAGAGTACAAGGGGAGGAATAAATTGAAGGCTCGTCTCATTTGAATTAATGAGTCATGCCACTTATCCTTCTTAGCCATATGCATGTTAATTCTAATGTTTGAGATGTAAAATTTCATGGGAGGTAGGCTAAGGAAGGAGCACCCCCACTTTCACTTAACATTCATTGTGGTAATGACACTCCTAGAAGAACCCAACAAACTCAAAGTTCCTCATTGTTCTTTGAATTCGAAAGATCAATAAGGCATGAGTTCTACAAGGAGGTCGAGCTTCACACTTGTCGAATAATAATTGAAGAATCTCGTATTACCATGAGCTTTTGCACGACCATCAATTTGAGGATTTCCAGACCTTGATATAAAGCAAGGACTTTTGCTTGATTATTAGTGGATTATAAGTTAGTTCACATTTTCCTCGAGCATAGTAAACAACTCTCACCCCCGCACATGCCACCTCAAATTTAAGGAATGTCTTACAAAGCAGCTTTGTCTCGCAATTTTTATACACATAGAATTATTAACAACACACAAGATTCAAGAAATGAATATTAATGTAGAATAAAATTCCAACATCATAGGGAGATCTCGCTATAAATATAGCCTCTCACGTTACATAGAGAACGACCCTAAATTAAAATTGATAAAGAAAACATGAAATTAAATCTCCCAACAATATTAATATAAGACCAAGAAAAAACGCTATCATGAAAACCCATGCACTTCAATTAAACTACCTACAATGTGAATTTTACCATCTCTATTTCCTTAGTTATACATAAAAAAAACTTATCTCTCTATTTACTTATATATTAAAAAAACTTACCTCTTACAAATCAATTATTGTTTGTCATCTATTGAACTCTTTGATGTGGAGCCTCCCATGACAAACTTATTAAATTTGGACTCTTTCATGTGGAGCCTCCCATGACAAACTTATTCAATCTCTAACTTTATCTAAAATTACTACACTCTAAATTCAAAACAACAACAAAAATAGTTATGATGAATTCTAATTAACTTGAATCCTAACCCATGCACCATAACAAGTGCTACTTCCTCCCTATTTATATAACTTGTGATGTATAGTGTCATGAGTTGTATCAATCATTTTCAAGGATTTGAATTTCTTATGAAGCCAACTTTTCGTGAAGAGAAATCATGAAAGCCACAAAAGTCAATATGTCCCATTATTTGCATGCCTAAGATAAGTGAGATAATAAGGTCGCATTATACAAATGATGTGGAATTTATTAAAATATACTTAAAAAAAAAATTATCAAGTAAATATATTTTTTTAAATAACATTATATGGATTATATATTTTTTGTTTTTATTTTTCAAGTTGTATTTTTTGGTAACAAGATACAAAGTCAGTTAACAATAGGGCTTGAAGTCATTACAACAATATATTCATTATTAACTCAACATGTCATTTGGGGAATTGAACTTGGTTGGGGAGGATAACACATTCCTCCCAACTACCCGAGCAAATCCAATTTATATTGATTATATAATTTATATAAATTGTTTAGATTAAATAATAATATTAGTAAAGATATAAAACATATAATTCTATATAAAATGTTTAGATTAAATAATAAAGTTAGGTTAAAGATATAATCAATGAAACTAAGGGGAAAAAATCAATGACAAATAATAGAAGTTCCCAAATCTCTAAAGGCAATAACGTGGGATGGAATCCCTAACACTAACAATAGAGAAACACTCACATAGTACACTTTCAATGTTATTGGTTGTCATCCTAGGAGATCTACACAATGCTTAGCCAGGCTCTTGTGAATAGTGAGCTCAAAATTTTGTTGATGCAACTTTACCTCACCTTGACATAGTTTCAGCTCAGGTTAATAGAGTTGTTCCTCATGTAGTAGTAGCTATGCCTCTGACTATATAATCATCTCCAAGTCATGTTGTTGTTTGTGTGTCGGTGTATGCTCAGGCTCAAAGGTTGTCCTTTATGTAAGAGTGCCAAATGATATCTCTACATATGGCACCATTACCACATATTGCATTTGTACTTGGAGGATTTGTTTGATCTTTAATAGCTCCAATTGTTCTCCTAATATGCTTTGAAACATAGATCCACTTTGTATTTGTGTGTGCCTATAATCTTGTTTTGACATGAATCCATTGTGTATTATTTTGTGGCCATGATTTCACACTTTATATACTTCAAGGATCTATAGTGTACTTGATTTAGTGACCATGCTTGTTTTTCACCTGAGCCGGGTATACACACCTTGAGAAGAAGAGAGTTATCTAATACTTGCTTTATGTTGGCAAGTACTTTTCTAATCATTTGTTTGTCGTACTCCTCCTTGGTTTACATGATTTGCTCCTCTTGGCTTCATAATGTATTTTGTTCATCAACTTCCCTTATAAACTCACATATTAGGGGCATTTTTCATAACTATATTTGGTCCCCCTAATTATATATTATATGTATATCCATTGTCATGCATTTAATTCAGCACAATGAAGCCTTTCAAGAAAAAATGTGTGCCCTTTAGCCTATGCACGTAGCCTCTAATGATGCAACTCACGCACAACACATAGATTGTTAGTTAGAATCCCACTTGTGCCTCTAAAATGATATAAAAAATAAAACTGCAAATGCATGGGCCTCGAGTGGAGGTCACAAAGGTCATACGTCACCTATGCAACCTTGATCTTGCTCCCCAACTAGTTGGAACCAACTCTCACACATATAAATAGGTGGTCCATGGTTGGGTAAACAACACAACACCCTTATGCTAAAGGAATGCTCTTAGATTTCTAATTGAGTTTCTTCGCCTAATTTCCTCTTGATTCTCCAAATCTAATCAAACACGATCAAATCTTGAGTAGTTCTCTTGAATCATGTTTGATTCTTCTACCAAAGTAAGGTATTGATCCTTGTTACAAAAGGAATTATTGTCCAAGAGTACCAAAACTCACCAAAAACACTTGTAGACATAGCAAGAAGTTAAGTCTCAACCCTAGACGATTTAGTTTCCTTATCTTTGGAAGAATTCATTGAACCTATAGATCAAATTCCTCCCTTGATTCCACTTGAGAGCCCCAACCTTTATGAAGTTAACTCCCTAGTTAAAATTGATTATACCAATATGGCTTGGCTTGCCCAAGATGCCTTAGCTTTGTGAGGACAACTTCATGATCTCCCCAAGCATCCTCGGATACTACTACATAAATTTAGTTCTAACAAATTTGGACCATTGGAATATCACGCTAAAAATTGTATGTTAGTAGTCAGGGTAATGAATGTCCAACATGAGGATGTTATCTGTCACCTTTTCCCATACACATTTGAAAATAAATCTTCAACATGGTACTTTAGCCTAGCTACAAGGCCTGTTATGAACTGGAATCAATTTGAAACAACATTCTTAACTAAATTTGCTAATGAGAGAACCCCAACTACATTAGTATTGGAATTATCTAGAATGAAAATGGATGTTAAAGAGAGGAGAAAGGACTTAAATTTACCACCATCCTTAATAAGATACCTAAAATTTTTAGGCCTTTTGTTGATGTACAAGTTGAATTGTATACGTTTGTCTTGCCAGACTCCATTGTCATGTTTGTTAAAAGAGCCAAAAAAAATACATTGGTAAAAATTTCAAGCAATTGAGGTGGAAAAGGAAATGATTAATCTTAAAGGAAACTCAAGCTTAAATGACAAAAAACCCACAACCAATCCTAAGAAACCTTTGCTTTTGACCAAACCAAACTTTAAAAGCAAGGAAAATGATTCAACTGACACAGAAATCTTGCAAAGGATTGCAAAGAAACTCTCAAATGAAATAATTGGTTTTAAAAAGTTATGGTGAAAAAACTTCAAAGGAACCATTTAAACCATTCTTTTAAAATAAAATTTATATCCCCCTAAATCCCCTTCGACCAACTGAAACTTAAACATAGAGGAAATTGCTATGGACAATTTCTACAAAGCTCCAATGGCTAATCACATAGAAAAACATGGCCTCAATCCATAAACATGTTTGGAGTATTTGTTTCATCACCCTTATAGTCCAATACCTCAAACCAAGAAACAGAGAAAATTGTTAAGGAGACATAAAAGGAAGAAGAAGAGGCAGAGCAACAAAAAGGAGCAATGACGTTGTTATGGGATGCTTTACTTGGTGGATAAGATGAAGATGATGAAGAAGAGGAAGTGGTTGAACCTACAGATAAGAAGAAAAACTAAATGACAAAAAAACAATGATTTAAAAAACAAAGTTTGCATTCAACATTGCCAATACCAAATAGAAGTTCATAGTCAATGCAACAATCATTGGAAACAAATATGTCTCAAACTCCACTTTTCATGCCGTCCTTTGATATCTTTAACATGAATATGCACCACTGCCTAATTGATTATGGAGCCTCTTCGAATGTCATGCATTATTATGTGTGCAAGAAATTGAATGTTGAACCTAATAAATGATCCATTGATTTTATTCAATTGGATACATATGAGGTAAACGTGATTGGTGAACTAAAAGTGTTAGATTTCGACCACACCTCGGGTCTGGTCTATTATTTTTACAGTTATATATAAATTTACCCAATTTGAATTGTAAGCATAAACACATTGAGATGCCTAACTACTTTAGCTCAACGGAAAATACATTAGCAATTAGATCATACATGTGTACACATGAATTTAATGTTCAAATCCAATATTCTTAAACCAGGAACCAATGGGCTCTCATACCAGGGACAATGGCCCAATTCTTGTACAATAGAATATGTTAAAGCACTTACAAATATTGTTGAAACCCTCATTGGTTTTTGCACCAATGTTGCTTCCCTGAGGTTGAGGGTTAGGGCATTCCTTCCCCCCTCAAACCCTTCTCTTCCTTTACAACTCCTGCACAAGATTGGTTGAGACCTTCCAGCCATCAATTGTCCTTATAGATTGTTGTTGTGCTTCTTTTGTGACAACCCTCATGGCTTTCCTCANGGATTGTTGTTGTGCTTCTTTTGTGACAACCCTCATGGCTTTCCTCAACCTACCCCGTAGAATGTCCCAAAGGCTCTGTTATATCAGTCCTCAAAGGTTGTCACAAGGTTGTCCTATCAGCCCTCAAGCGTCCCTTAACTTGCTACCCAAAAGACAATTTAGAGGACTATTGTTACATACACCTGTGACAACTCTCATTTTCCTATTGTTAGGATGGTTGTTACAACCCCTAAACTTGGTTGTAACAACCTCACAAAATGTCCCAGGTCTACTGCAAAATTTCCGCTGAAGTTGTTGATATACTGGTTGTGACAACCCCTTTTCTTAGCTGTAACAACCCACTGGAATCTGTTGTACCATCCCCATAACACATGTGGTTGTTTTCTAATCCTTTTCCTTGATTTCATGTTATTACACAAGCATGTTGCTCCTTGTTTCTTACAAGTCGAGCCTCCCTTTCCATTGTGGCAGCCCTTACTCAGCAAGTTGAGCCTCCTTACTATTTTTGGTTGCTTATACTCAGCTAGTCGAGCCCTCGACACTCAGTTGCAGACCTTCTCTTGGAAGGCTGAGTCTCCTAGGTTGTTGTGACAACACTTTTCCCTGCACAGACTTCTTTTGAACTGCAGAACTCTGCCCACGCTACCTGCCCAAGATGACCTTATTGCACTTGATGCAGGTCTGCACAAAATTCCATCCTTACTTGGCCCTCTCCTCTCAAATAGGTCATTGGACTAAGGCCTACTAGGCCCTTTCCATGGTTGGTTGAGGTCACCAAGCAGCTAGACTGAAATCACCAAGACTCCATTACCCTTATCACTCCACAATGAAATGTCACAGTGACCTTATGTCCTTTTATACAAGTCTAAGGGTCAACTTAGAAGCCCCTCACCTTATGTCCTTTTATACAAGTCTAAGGGTCAACTTAGAAGCCCCTCCAAAGGTCAACACCCAATTAGGCTATCTTTGTGGGTGTGAAGCCCCTATACAAACCCACAAATCCCACAACCAAACCCATGAAGCTTCGACTTCATTCCAAAGGCGATTTTCACCAAACGAAGAGTCCATCGTGGTGCCAACGATGATTCCCACATGTTTGACACCTATGCCACATGAAAATACTTGTCAAAGCTACAAAACATAAACACTCCTTCTTAGCAAAGGAGGTATTCTCACCACACTCCATAATCACCTGGAAGTATTTATATCTCCTGCACTAGATCCGCTACCAAAACTGCTCTCCAATCTACGTGATTGGTTGCTCCCTCTGTCATTGAGGCAAGTCCTATTGTCTAGCATGATCCCTCCATAGAAGAAACCCTGATCTTAGAAGCCTCCCACTCCTAAGCATCCTTCCTGGCCATATCAACCCATGACACCCTCCCGATAGTCTTGGAAGATGCATCTCTCCCATCTAGACCTGAAGGTTGGCTCCCACTGAACAACCGACTCTCCTTTTGAGCCTCCTGACTCCTTATAAAGTCGAAATCTCTTTGAGTCTCATGACTCCCTCTAAATCCACTTACTTCGTCTGAGGTCGAGATCCCTCTGAGTCTACTTAACCTTTGAAGCTACATGTTCCCTGCCCACTTTCACTCTGCTACTACGGGTCATGGCTCACATAGGTTGACCCTTCTTTCTATGCACATTGCACTCTCTAGCTCTAGGACGACTTTTGTGCCTGGGCTAGATCCTTTAGGCATCCAATAACACATGTCCATCTCAGAACAACACTACATAGCCCTACTCCTCAATCGTTGACGCCGAGAACACACTCCTCGCACCCATAACATATTTTCCATTCGCAACACGTCCACTAACTCCATCCAGAATGACATTGTACCATATCCATGTACTACATGCATGGTCCTCATAGCAAGCTCCACGTACATACTTGAGTTAGACACTGTGAAGCTCTCAAACAAATCTTGTGCCCCTGTCATGTGTCGGTGGCTCCCACAGTATAAGAACCATACAATCTCCCAAGGTAAGCGTTCCACTTGTTAGAAGATAATGGATGTGCTCGTTTTACCATTGACAATATCTCAGTTCTAAGGCTTTTGCGACCATTATTTATATACCTGTTATATCCTTTTTCCTTCATTTCTCACAAACGTTTTCCTGATGATGGACCACACTAGTTTGGTCTGAAA
>CBVK0103790691.1:0-19316 GCA_900067695.1 Picea abies | reverse complement strand
GTCATCCCAGCGGCGCCTCTGTGCCGGTCTCTCGGGCCCTGCTGGTCCCCCAGCAGCCGCATCCCTCGGACGCCTCGCACCCCACGGCAGTCTGTCCTGCTCTCACGGAACTGGTGCCCGGACCATGTCCACCTCCCACCCACGAGGTGCTACATCTGCACAAGCACCAAACAAGAAACAACCAAAGATATTAGTGTCTATACATCAAAACATGTGCACTAGAATATCAACAACATACTATAAATCACAAAATAGAAACACATCACATACCTCTGTCATCAAACGCCTCCCCAGGAGGCAGTACCATATCGGGTTCCTCCCGGAAGTCCACCCCCGCATAAGGAAACCGCAGTATGACCTGCGGTGTCTGCCGCCATATCTGTGCGGCCTCCTCCAAGAAATAGTGACCCCCTTCGCCACCACCGTGGCGAACCAAAATCTCGGACCACCGCCTCAGACGCGGGTGTCGCACAGCTGGTACCTCCAGCACCACCCTCGGCCGCAACGCCGACACCCTCTCTAGGAAAAAGGCCACCAGGATGGAGCCAAATACAAACTCTCCCCGGCCCGCCGACCGACATCGGTCCAGCTGAGCGACCATTTGTGCATGGAGAGCTAACCCCCAGGCAAACCGCTCACGGCCCACCACCACTCTCTCCATCAACGTCAACTCCCCACCACTAATCTGGTGGGGTGCTGTGGACCCGTAAATCCGCACTATCATCGCTGCTACGCAATGATGTAGCAGAACATCTAGTGCGTTAATACGCACAACCGACCCAGTCATATAATGAGGGCCTGAGCAGAATCGCCCGGCGACCTCAGCCAGATCAGTGTCTCTCGACAGCACAGGTGCTGCCAGCAACGGTGTCCCCCGAAAGGGGAGCCCCGTCAAGAAATAGACGTCCTCCTCAGCAGTGAACGCCACTCACTCTCCTCGCATGAGGAAGCAGTGCTGCCGCGGGCTCCACATCTCAATCAGAAAATGGAGCAAGTGCTCCTGGGCCCGTAACAATGGGCACTCAAAAAACTTTAGCAGCCCACTGGCTGCCAAAGTCGCCCGCACTGCCGGCCTCGCCTCGGCCACCTCCTCCCGCAGTGACTCCCAGTCCCGCTCACACCACCTCACGTCCATACTCACTGCTGGCGGCCTGCACACAACCCAGAGACTTGTATTATCTTGGACACTTATTCAAAACATCAAAATAAGCTAAGTTTTTACCCAGAAAAACCTTGCCTCAAAGGCGCGGTTTTACCTCCCACAGGTGTGCATGAGAGCGCGCCTGTCTTTCCCACAGGCGCGCTCAAGAGCGCGCCTGTTCACAGCACAGGCGCGCTCCAGAGCGCACCTGTTCACAGCACAAGCACGCTCTAGAGCGCGCCTATCGTACCCACAGGCGTGCTCTCGAGCGCGCCTGTTTGCCTCACATGCGCGCACACATGCACGCTTATTCAGTGAATAGGCGCGCGCTCATGCGCGCCTTTCACTGAGTCGATCGCTCATGTGGTCCCACCCTCTACCCAAAACCCCCCTCAAACTAACCTACGCCCCCCCGTACCTACCCTGCCCAAAAAATTGACACCTACAACTAGGCAGGATACTATTTCTTTGAGGGAGAAATGAATACTATTCCTGCTCCAGCTGACTCTTTGGTGCAAGCACCATCAAAAAACATGGTCCAGAGATCATCCTCTGCTATCTCTGTGGGCTGAAATGTGGTCTGATCTGATGGTTTTCTGAGCAGCAAGGTGTCGGACAGCGAGTCATCAAATTGTAATATGCAAGATCCCATGTCCGTATCTATGGCATAAATAGGATGATTTGATGGGTTCTTTTCATCGCTGATCACATATGCTAATTGAGACTCCCTGTAAAGTCTTCTGTTCACCCCTCCGAAAACAGGAATAGTTGCATAAGAAAGATCCATCTGGAGAGTGCCACCTAGCCTCTTCATCCATGACCTTGATAGAAGACACCCAAATTTTGGAGGTATATCAGCCACCACTATGTCCATTACCATTGTTTTCATTGATGCTTGGGTCAAGGTTACAACCAAGTCCTTAATCATCCCAAGGCATTTGACTTTACGAGAATCGAAGGAGAAGAGGTCATGGTAAGGCTTGGTGATTTCCAGTCCAAGCTCGTCCATGACAGCTTTGGGCATCAAGTTGTGGGAGGCACCGGAGTCCAGTAAACAATTGTGCAATGTCTTTTCATGGATGTTTAAAGAGATATAGAATGGAGGGCAACTTTCACCCCTGTCTTCTACCATTGGGCCGAGAGTTATAGTTGGCTTATCATCATAGATATTTAGGATATCAGTAGAATGGGATACTGACTGGGGATCTAAAGTTCTGAGGATATCTCTTTTAAACATATCATTCTTCATCAACTCAACAAGGAGAATTGGAATCTTGATCTTCTGTAATTCAACTTCGAAATTAAAAGAATAAGGAGCCTTATCATCAGTTTTATCAGAAATTTTCACCTGGCATGAAGGGGCTTCTTGACCTTTCTGCTGTTCGGTAAGAGGCTGAATCTCCGGAGCTTGCTGACTGACAGGAGCAACAACCTTCTTGGGAGGATCTGTTTCTTTCTCCTTCGAAGACTTTGCTGGCTGATCTTCCGATGAATGTCCCTTTTGTTTGACAGGAGCAGTAGTCTCTACAGGAGAAGCTAATGCATCCACTTGGGCAGCTTTAGATTTTGACCGGAGGTTGTATCTGTTCTTATCTTCTGCTGTAAAGATGCCATCACTGAGGAGATCATCTTCTGCTTGTCCAGTCATTAACGACTGCTCATAATCTCCTTGTGTGAGATAAGATGTCCCTGTCTCATCTCCAAAACAATGAATGTCGCCTTCACCATCCTCCTGACCTTCACCATTGTCTTCATCTATGACTACATTTTGCAGAGGGACTTTTATCCTCTTATCATCATTAGAATTTCTATCCCTTTGCAAAATCTGAGTTTGTTGATTGTTTCTCTTATAGGGAAAGGCATTTGGATTTCGAGGGGAAAAAGTGCTTGACTCTTTTGCTTTGGCTGATGGCTGGTTCTGGACCTTAAGCTTTGACATTTCTGATGTTAAGCTGTCCAACATTTTAGCCATTTTCTCCATTTGACTGTTAGAAGAAGAAGAAGAATCGACAACAGATTTCTTCTTTTCAGCCCTCCCTTTGAGTTTCTGAGAGGCTGTGATGTTTGATTCAACTTCAAGAGCGGCATCTTGCATCAAAGCAAGTGTTGCTGATCATCTTTCCCTCAGGATAAGACAAAAATCTGCATCGAAGGCCGCAGAGAATGTTATTTTTGCTGAGGCATCACTTGGTTTGATCTCTGCTGGAATCTTACCAAACATCTTGTTGAATCTTTTAATAAAGTCTGAGATTGATTCATCATCCTTTCTCTTCAAATTTCCGAATTTAGACATGTAGTACAAAAAATCTCGTCTTTCTCCCCAGTACTTCAAGAACGCTGCATCCAGTTGTTCAATGCCAGTGATTGAATTTGCTGGCAACTCCTTAAACCATTTCCGGGCTTGGCCATCTAGGCTTTGGACGAAGACTCTAGTCCATACATCCTCCTCTGATATGTTTATGTTTTCTGCATAGGCATAAAATGCTTCAATGTGCTCTTCAGCTGTGTATTCTCCTACCCCTGTGAACTTCGGCATATATTTCTGATAATCCCCAGTCGACATGGTGGACAGGGGGTTCGGCAAGATGAGAGGGGCGTATCTGTTTGCCAAAATTTGTTCCATTCTGGTTTGAGTTTGACCAACCATGATAGTCTTGACGATGGATGAAGATGAGGAGCTTGTAGGAGACAATGGAGGAGGTGGATAATTCGGAGGAGATGATGGAGGGGACAAATTACCCGAGTTGGAAGTGAATGACTGTCTTACTTCACCCTGAACAACAGTTTCAAAGGTTGATGGAAAATAGGAGGCTTTATAAAACTGGCTGAGCAATGAAGCTAGGTTTTCTTCACCTTTTGAGGATAGGTCTAGGATAATTTCCTCAAGGACAGGCAGATTTGTATAAGTGTGCAGAATGCTCTTAGAAGGTTTATAAGGCGATGAATTAGAAGAAGATGGAGAGGAATGTTCTTTCAGATGAGATGAAATTTCAATCTCAGGGGCAGAGTTTGTGATATTAGACGAAAAAGATGGTTCTTCTACTCTAGTAGCTTGAGATGGACTTTTTATTTCTTTGAATTTTTGAATTTCAGCAGAGGTTTCAAAAGATTTTTCAGATACATAAATAGTGGAATCAATTGGAATACCTGAATCAATCGTAGTTGCATATCCGGAGGCCTGCCTGTGCAATGCTTTGCCCTTGCTGATGATTTTTTCTGGATCAGAAACTGATGTCAATGGGCCTTCTGGGTTTGCCCTAGTATGAGCTCTTTTGGGAGCCACTTCGTCAATGGAGTCGCCAGATAGAAGGTATACAACCAAGTTATGTCCAAGCTTTGTCTATCATCAAAGCCGGATCTATGTCGTGTCCCAAGGAAGCTAAGCTTCGATCTCCTCTCCCCGGCAACGACGCCAATTTGTTATCACTCCAAGAAACCCTCCGTGGTTGTAGACCAAAGGTGCTTGGTAACTTAATAAACGAATGTTTTTTGTATTTTGTGAATGTGGATCAATGGGACAAATCAATACAGTTTATAGCATTCAAACATGAAAATGATAAACAAATAGACAGTGCTTTCAAGGATTGATTAATCAGCAGGTAACTTAAAAGTGGATGGAGAACAAATCGTAACTAAACCAGTGCATAGCAGGGTCTAAGAGACAATCAATAGACTTATTATCAGGTTATGAGCTAAACAATGGGATAACAGCCATTCAAAGCTTGACAACACAGATAATAATGCAGAAGAAATATGGAAAGCTGACAATCAAAACTAAAAGAAACCTGTGATCTGTATTAGCATAGCAAGTCTGAGTACAAAAAAGGGTATTTCTCTGTCCAGAATCGAACCATTTTTTGATTTCAAAATAGGCATTTATAGCCTTTACAAAATGGTTACACAGATCCTAAAAACATGGATCTGTTATTTAATAAAAACAGTCCTATTTTAATTAAACAACTATGAAAATAAAATCTTCAGTAACAAAACTGAGTGTTCGAATTATCTTCAGCATACAAAAATCATCATTTGCTTCCTCCAGCTTCCAGCTTCTGCGATGTGGTGAGGCAGCATGACACCTGTGCGTGACTGTTCCATTTCCCCAATATTCATGGCTGAGTTTAAGGATATGGTGTTTGAAAGTGTATCCAAAATTCCTCGAATATCTGAGTTTGAACCTTTTTGCATGTAATTTAATGATCCATTGATGCGCTGGCATGTCTTCAAAACAAGTCGGGAACAAACTGTTGTGATTTTGTCCTCAAAACCTGGTTGCAGAGCTTTCAACAGTGCAACCGTTTGAAACTTTCATGGGTTAGCTGTTGAAAGCTATCGCTTTCAACAGCTAATGGGTAGCAAAATAGTAGCCTGGCGCTGTTGAAAGTCCCGATATGCACAAAAAGAGCTTTTTGCCTTCAAAATTTATTTCAAACTGAAATCAATTGACATCTGACCTTTCACCTTGCATATTGACCACCACCTGAGCAAGAACTTGCAAGTCTAGATGAGACCTTTGTTTTATCTTTTGTTTCAATCCCCTGATTCGCCTTTTGAGGTGTCGGGCAAGCAATCTTAGTCTTCTGCAGTTGTTGATGAGCTTTTCCTTGTTCCTTTTCTCTTTAACGCTCTCCTTGGCCAACCTTTTGAATGTTGCATTTGTTTGGGAAAAGTTGTCAGATAACCTTTTATATCTGTCTTTAATTACTCACTCCAGAACTTCCTGTTGAGCAATTACCTCCTTGAGGTGTTTGATTCTCTGGGATTTATTTGGCCTAGGTTTCTTTGATGATTCTCCTTGCTCTGTTTGACTCAATGCTTCATAGTTTTGAGCACATTCTGCAGATTGTTCAGAGCCCTTGATGGCAGGGCACTGATCTTTCTGTTCAGACTTTGAATCTGAGTAGGGTAAATTTAGGATGTTCTTCCCTGTACTCTGTTGTGTAGGGTGGCCTGAGTCCTGCTGTATAGTCGGCTCTGTAGTCTGCTCGAAATTCAATTTCCTTTTCAAACTGTGAGGTTTTACCCCTGATACCTTGTCCTCTGAAGGTGCTGGTATGGCCCTTCTTCTCCTTATGCTACTCTGAGGAGAGGCTTTCTTCATTGATCCTGCCATCTGTTCAATTGCGATTTTATTTTGAGTCTCGAAACCTTCCCAGAATAGGAAGTGTTCCCAACTTCTCCCCTATTGCTTTAATTCTTGTAGAATGATGAGTTTTATGAGTCCTAGATGACAGAGAGTCGACTTAATGCTCAAAGGTCAAGCTCTAATTATATTGCAGACTTTAATCAAACTGTGGTATAAAAAGTAAGGTAAATTGATTGGAGTCTTGCCTAAAAAATGATCCATCAATTTAAAGTGATACATCATCAGCTTGTCGTATCTACCTTCAGATGTAATATATAGCTGAATACCTTTGAATAAATGCTGCCACTCTTCGTCCAGGTATGAAACTAGCATTCCTTTAGTCCAGGATTTGTGTTTGTATCCATCCTTCAAATAGAACTTGAAATCCTGCATTTTTAGAGCCGTGGTTTTGAACCATTTTTGACCAGTCATAGGTAACCCTGTAGCTTCTGCAATAAACTTCTCGTCCACCTTGATTTCCACAGAACCCACCCGAGCTCTGTTGCCATCAAATGACATTGCGAAGGCCTCAGTTGTGTCTTGATGACACCCACTTTGCAACCTGTTCACGAATTCCATGCAACCTGAGTTTGAAAAATATCTTTGAACCTCGGGATGTGATTCCAAAAAAGATAGATTACTGAGTTCTCGTTTTAATAAGAGGCCACCGCGTTTTTTCACCATTTTGCAGCTCTGTCACTCGGCCACTGTGGTTTTTGTAGCCTCTTTGGTCGAACCCTTGTTCTGTGCTGCTGAAAGCAGTCTCGGCTTCGACTCCGTGTTGGGTGAAATGCAAACCTTGAGTGTACTTTGGAAACGATCTGTGATATACCGACTTTCCTGATTTGATGGTGTCAGGCCCTCTGAACCTCATCTGTACCCGCGTCACCGAAAGCAAACTTGCCATTTCGGGTGTGATGATAGTTGCGCGTTGGTTCTGGAAAGATTTCAAATTTCTGTCATATCCTGTTACACAAGCTTGAACTACCATGATTGCCCGCTTCCACCAGTGCATGTCTCGGATCTTGTTGTGACGTGGGGGTGATCACATCATCATTTCGTGCATGCGTGGATAATGAGCATGTGATTCATGCTTCATGCAGCTACAGTGTTTGGAGAACATTCCTGCCATCACGCTCACTTGCCACTTTCATCAGCACGTGAACTCTTCGGAAACCCCCGTTAGCTGCGGAAAGTGAATACTTTCCACAGCGCACCGTTTGATAAGAAACTCACTTTAGCTGCAGAAAGTAAAACAACGTACCACATCATTTGAAAAACGTTCCTTAGTGCGAAAGTAAGTACTCTCCACAGCGTGCCACGTGCGAACTGTCTGTCAAGCTTCTCGTGCCTTGTCACTTTCCACAACGTTTCGAACCGATGAAACAACGTCCTTAGCTGTTGAAAGCTATCGCTTTCCACAGCGCACAATGAACCCTTTGAAAAGATGTTAGCTGTGGAAAGTAAAAATTTACATTTCAAAAGAGGAGACTTTATGGATTGATTATTTCCTAAGACACACCAAAACCAAAAAATTTTCTCAGCTGTAAAAACTCAAAAATGACTTGAAGATACTACTGAAAGCTACGAGATCCACCCAAAACTCGGCCGAAAGGACGGTTTCATTTTTGGAGTTAACACCAGTCAACTACGATGGGAAGAACTATGTAATCTGATTGAGTAGGAGATGAGGTGTTCAAGTCCAGTCAACAATTAGATCAAACAAAGTCATGCAGATGACTCACCAATGACCGTCCCCAAAATCAGCTTGAAGAATTCGACACATCATTAACAGTCCCTAAAGTTTTGTATATTTTTGAGTTAGTTAGTTAAATTTAGAATCCATCACGTCTTGATCATTTATGACAGGGTCATTGTAACTTTTATTATAAATATTTCCCACTTAGAAGTATTGAGGGTTGTTGATATTTATGCCAGATAAAGCTCTAGTTGCTGTAATTTTTATCAAGAAGTCATTTCAGTAATACAAAGAGAAGTTTCACAGGATTCCTGCGTGTCAATTGTTGGTGAAGTTCCTTCTATCTGTGTACAAGTTTTTTCCTTCTCATTTACCATATTGTCTTTCTAAATCTGATCTTTAAAAGAAGTTAAAGTTGCAGAATTTACCTTCACGCAATCTATTCTTAATCTTTTATAGATTTAAATGTTTTTCTTCCGAGGTTATAACAAAGAAATTCTTAAATTCTTTTTTGTTATTAACTAATATCTCATCTTTTCAATAATACACCTTTTTTATTTCTAAAGAATCCAACATTAGCACTATCTCGCGCTGTGAAATGAATCTTGTAAAATTGTCTTTGACTTCTATCTTTTAAAAACAGACCCCATATCCCAATGGAATCATAAGTGACATTCAACCATTTCATTCAAAAACAATACAAACAACTCGGTTACAATCTTTTTAACTAGCCTAAAATCTTTGAAAACTCAAACAAATCTAAAACTAACAGAGAGATCCCTCTCTGAAACTGGTAGGGCTAGCTTTCAGTTTTGAAGCGGTTGGTTAAGGTTAACTCTGATAAGTTACTTCTTACCTCATAACAACCTCTGGGAATTTACAGAGTGATAACAACCAACACAATCATCGATGATTTAGTCGATGAAAGGGGTTGGAAAGTTGTCTTTGGGACAAACATGGTTTAGATCATGAAAGTCTGTGCAGATGCGAATAGTGCCATGTTTTTTGTTAATGGGGATGGGGTTGGAGACCCACGAAGTGTATGTAATGGGGTAAATGAACCTGACAACGTGTAACTTTTCAATTTCGGCTTTGATAGCCACAACTTTGGATGGGTGAAGGGGACGTTTCTTTTGACGAATCAAGGTGAAATCTGGCCAAGTGTAGATTCGATGTTTGAATATAGAAGGATCGAGGTCAGGCATCTTTGTATATGACCAGGAAAAATATCTCGGTATTCCTGAAAGAGAGCTTTGCAAGAAATGAGTTCTTCAGGAGAGCATGCGGTGCCAATGGTGATTTCTTCTACGATTCATGGTTTAATGGAAATGCCAATTTTGACAGTGGGGAATACGTTGGCCATGTTGCCTCCATAAAAAGAATCTAGGGTAGGGATAGGGTTGTTGAACCAGTTTATATGCCTTGAAGGAATAAAATCCTTGGTTTCGATTGTGCACATGGAGGCTTCGATGTTTGGATGAAAGGCCTTCTGTGAAAGGAAAAGTGCTCGATGATGGAGCACATTCCATGGGAAATCGAGGGTATTGAGTTCCTCTAGGATATCTTCGTCCCAGTGAAAAATGCGAGAATACAGGGGATCCTGGGAGGTGATAGGGGGAATTATCAATATGTAAGCGTTATTTTCCTCAAGTGGTGAGGACGTAGATGGAATATCATGTACAGGGTGCAAGGGACCGTTGGACATAAAGTGAATGTCCCAATACTGTGGAGGGTACCTCGTTCGCTCGGGGACTGACGATGAAATATATTGAATATCAGTAATGTGAACCTCAGTAGGGAGTGGCTGATAGGGCTCTGGCCAAGATGTTTGGTGTATTGGGGCTAACGTTTGGCAAAATTGAGGTAGAGCTGGGCAATGATGAGTGTAGTGGCCATACTATGAACAAATGGCACAAGCAAATTTTGTTCACAACCCTTTATTGCGTGTGGTTGAGGACTTTGTAGTAGTAATGGATGTACTTGGTGGAGTGGTGAGAAATGTGGTGGCTCTAGGGAGCTGGATCATATTGCATAACTCTGGAAGAGTAGGACATATGTTAGTGGGGTGTCCTTCTCTTTCGCATAGTGTGCAAGGAGGTTTATCTCAGAGAGGAAGTGGAGTTGTGGGCTCGTTCTTATTTCGTCTTCCCCTAGTGGTGGTGGTGTTTCTGCTAGTTGGGGTCAGGGGTGGTGTGGTAGAATCCTGTACTAGGATCTGCATCGGTAATACCTCTACCCAAGGAGGGAGAGATGACATAGGGACCATCATGGGTGGATGGAGATACCATATAGGGATGGTAAGAACCATGTTTGGAAGGGTGAGAGTAGTAGCTACTTGGAAAGCTTGAACTACAAGTGGTTGGTAGAAAAATGGAATTTGGGTAATAGCTTGGGGGATTGTCTCCAAAACCGACATTTTCCCCTGGAGAGGGGGAAAATCCGAGATAAGTGGTGTAGTGGGGTGCTCAGGGAACTCATGAGGTAATAATGCTCCAAATTTTGGAACTTCGATGTGGGGAGGGGCCTTGGTGGGAGGAGTATTGTCTTCGATATCTGTTCCATTAGAATATACTACACACACTTGTGCTGAAGGCTACAGGAGAGGTGGTGCTCCATGATATGCCCCCAACAAGGAGGGGTCCCTGAAAATTTCGGGACCCATGTCGATGACCGAAAAAACATATGAGCTATTGCGGACAAGGGGGAGAATGTTATCAATTTTGGCAGAATGATTAGGCTCTTAATGTGTAAGTTGGTTGATGGTGACGATTTTCCCATTGTGGGGGAACATCATCGTTCGAAACACAGAAGAGGCTATCGCCTTCATAGCATACATGTAGCTACATCCAAACAAGATGTTGTAATCAAGTGGGGTGTTGATAACATTAATGTTGATTAAGATGGTTTTGCCCCCAAGTTCTATGGGGACATTTTAGAATATCCCTTCAGGGAATGATGGTTGACTGTCATAATATCTAAGGGTGATGGTGGATTGTACTAGCTCATGTGAGCCGAGTTTTTTCCATACTACTTTGGACATGATGCATGTGGATGCACCTTCATCGATGATACACCGAAGAACTGTGATGTTCCGCATCTTAACTGGTATCTAAAAAGATGCAAGGGCGGGGAGGCATGGTTCTCCGTTATCTAGATCAAAAGTGACGAGTTGAGTATAAGCTGGGTCGACTGCTGCCAAGGCGGAAAGCAAGGATTTCCACTGAGTTGGAAAGGTTTGGAGGACCTCCAATACAAACATGGCTACAGGAGACTGTGCTAAGTCGTCGACTAGACTATAGTTATGGGATACCTTAGCATGAGGGTTATGTATGTTCCATCGTAACGACATACAGGGTATATGAGAGTTTGGTTCAGTGTTAGGGCATGAAATCATCAATGGTTGTCTAGCTGTAGCTAGAGCCATTTCTAAGCTGGTTGGGTTAGATTCAGGGGGAACACCGTATTGATGACCGTGTGTTTGCAGAAGTACCTCTTCTTCGCTAGTAAGGAGGATATTGCGATCAACCAAATTTCCAGTTTTATTGGGACCTGGGTTTTTATACTGCCTTATTTGGGGTGGAGCAGGGTGTACCTCATGTTGGGTATTCATCACACCTTGGTGTGGAATGGGGTTTTGCAAAATGGTCGGAGGTGGCGGTTGCAAATACTATTGTGGGGACTGCTTAGGGGCAGGCAACGCTGGAGGACATTGTGTGTTCATGGATTCTTTCATCCATTTGAAATCGAAAATTTGGGGGCAGTGGTGTGTATAATGCCCATACTCACTAGATAGAGCAATTGTTTAACTGTCTCTCTAGCTTCCTTCTGATATGATGGGATTATTTAAAATTTTGGTTCTTCAAATATCCTATCTCTTACCACTTTCAGTGTTGTATCTCTCTATGGACTGTCATGCTCAAAGGAAAATGTAGCTATAAAATTCCGTTGTATCTCTTCCCAATTAACATTTTCTCTACGTTGTTCCTGTTCTGTGTACCAGTTCTTTGGAATGTCTTCTAGCGTGTGAATGAAATGGTGTGGTCATTCTTCTGGTGGTACCAATATCCATTGAACTATGCACTTATCTACATGTTCTTGAGGTTGTCCAAATCCCTCATATTTCTCCTCATATTTATGCTCTTTCTCTACGCTGAATCTGATGTGTAGTAACCTTTTCCATTGAAACCAATTGTTGATTTTTTACTTGTGTGTACCCCACCATATTGCATGTGTAGCTTTTAAAGCAATATCTAACATTGGTAGTCTCTGACTTTCTACTACTTCTAGTTAAAATTTCATAAAAAACTCTTCTAAGTCACTCATACCATAAAAGGTAGGAGGCTCTCTTACCTATGAACCAATCCATCTCAGCGTGCGTGTCATTATGAAACATCTCCTGGTAGATAATTCATGTAGTTGTTGCTGGTAGATTTCCATTCCTGTGTCAGAGTTTGAAGCACAAGAAATAATACTCCTCCAATTGAACATTCCATTTGCAGTTGAGTTGATATAATCCTCTTTGCACATGGTTGTTCTGTATAACTGATTGACATGTTCTTTAAGAATATTGTCTGTCACAGGTTCGACATACCTTCCTCCTTTTGAGGGATCCAATGGTGCAATATCTCTGTACTCTCCTGATTCAAATATCATCTTTCATGTATTCAAGTTGATAATTTCCTGGTTATCAAAAGACCAATCCAGTCTCAACAAATCTGAATATGGCGAAGTATTTTCCACTATGTCAATGACTTTAAAGTCATCCATGGTGTGCACACCATCTATATCTACTGGAATCCCCTTCAACCTACTAGTAGGCACCACTCTGTGCTTATTTTTCAACTTCAACTAAATAGGTGAATACCCCAATTGTGGTTCTCCCATAGCTTCCCTAGTCTTCTTCGACAAAACATTAACTTCAGACCCTAAGTATAATGTGATATCCCCCATATTGAAATCTCTTATGTTGGCATTCAATTTGAATTCCATGTTGGTTCTTCTCTGCTTACAAATTCTGCAGTAATTGTAAGGAATTTTTATCATTTAACAATTTGACACAAGCTTCCAAAAAGTTTCTTAAGTTACTTACCTGATTTGAATATTTCTCTTGATTGGTATGATCAAATAATGAAGGCATGCTATACACTAGTACCTCATCTTCTGGTTTGGTCCCTGAGATAGACACAATATTTTCTTTCAGAATCTCCTGCTTAGCCTCTTTGAATATCTCTTTCTCTTTGCGTGCATCAAACTTTTGTTTAGGTGTTGTATTCTTCTTGACCCACCAGTACTGGTCCTGATCCTTCTTGGCTACATCTTCTCTTGTCTTATCTCCACCTCGAGTAACTATGTTAATATTCTTTCCGTCCTCTTCTCTCTTTTCCACCCCAATCCATTGCACATTCTGACTCATGTGGTTCCTCTTGTCTAGTATCTTTATCAAAAGTCTTATACAATCTTCTGTTTCATGGTTTGCTGCGTGACGATACATACATGTCGCATGTGGATGTGAGAATTCTCTTGCATAATTCCCTGGTTTCTGACAGTTATGACAAACAACTGGTCCTCGACCTCCTCCAAATCCTCTTCCTCCACAACCTCCTCCTTTGAATCCTCCTCTGTTTCCATGATGATCTGTGTGGGATGTATTATACCGAGGTCCCTGATTATACTACGACTGCTCATTATTGTACGGTGGTGGTTCTACGCACTATTGTGCAGGATTATATTGTTCCTTCCCTTGAAACTGTTGCACAATATATCATGGTTGTGATGTAAACTTCTGCGCATGATTATACTGTGGCTCTCGCACATTGTTATACTATGGCTACTGCACATTATATATTGAAACTATTACAAATTATTATACTGTGACTGTTGCATAGGTTGTCATGTTACATGTTCATCCTACAGCCTGTATGTATCTGCAATCCTTTGTTTCATCATCTCCAAGGTTCTAAGTCCTTGTCTTCATGTCCAACTGGCTTACAAAAGTTACAAAATGTACTCTTTGATACTATCTAATACTTTTTCATCAGGGGGAAATGATAGGGATCATGCCCATGTGTTTTGAAAATCTCACACCATGGTCGTCTTGAAGTTAAAGGGTTTGGAATACGCACTCCAATATACTGCAAAAATAATGGGAACTCATTCTTGTGATGTCCTTCTGTCCTGCACATTATACACCATATATCTTCTCTTTTCTCCTTTCCTTTTTTCTAATTCAACTGGAATGCTAAGTTCTTCAAATCTTGCTTTAGTTCTTCCATAGCTAGATCTATATGCGTGTATTGATTTTCCTCTAGCTGTAAGGCTACTTGCAAATCCTCAGCCTGACTTTGAAATTTTTGTTGTCTCAAAGGATAATTCAAGTGGGGAAAAAAATAATTAACAAACAAGTGTCTATGATGTGTATCAGTAATAATGTACTTTAACTTACCTTTTATCCTCTTGAACTTCTGGTCCACTTCCCAAACTGATTCTCTTGATTTCTGCTTAATCTCTATCATCTGATTCATGAACTGGTCTTCTGAACTTGGATTCTAAAATTCATTGGTTAACTGCCTCTTCACCTCTGCTACAGTTGTAGGTGTTCCCATTGGATTATTTGTATTGAGACCCATGTAATAGTCTAATGCGCATTCTCTGAATGTGATCGTGCAACCTTTGTATCTGCATCTATAATCTGCTTTGTTGCCCATATCTTCTCACAGATAAACAAATGCTTTTTTGGATCATCTGACCCGTCCCCTCGATACTGGTAACCTAATAGTTGGATCTTCTCTATCCATTGTCAAAGACGTTGAACTACCACCTCTGTAGGGTGTAGATACTTGACTTTTACTTGCTAAACTTACACTTCTACTACCAAACCCACATCATGTAAAAATTATTCTACCACTAATCACTTGTTGGTTAACTGGTTCTTCTTCAATAGTCTTAGCCACACATGGGGTTGTGGGATCCACACTGATTCGGATATGGATTAGAGAGCCTTCTTCTGCGTCGGACCCATTGTTGAGGAAAAGGTATGGAATACCTCACTCAATCATTTTCAGATCTTTCCTGGCTAGGACAAGATAGTTGGGAATGTGACCCAGGGTTTATAGCCTCAAAACATTCACTCAATCCACAAGTATTAATTACAAAGGATCAAGGATGATTTTATGATTTGTATATGTTGCAATTTAAAATAAAAATTTAAACAAAGCTACATGAATGTATACAGATTTTACAATAAAGTAAACATGGAGACAAAAGCGAAAGGAAAAACCAAGTCATGAAAACACATATATGAGATAGAGAAATAATATATTTTATTTAATTCTAAGATATAAAAATTGTATTCCCCTTTTACAAACCCCTGTGAGGGTATGGACCAAAGTCAAATTTAGAAGTCTCCGATGGGCACCATACAAAAAGACCCTGATAGTGAAATACAACTGAAACTAATGATCTAGATCAGCTTGCCACAAAATGCTACCACTTGACTCTGCAAGATATCCTTTATCAACCGTGAAAATTAATTCATAAACCAACAATAATACACAAACTATCAAAGATAAATCAAACACCTTTAAAACAAGCCGCTGAATGGTAGGATTTAGTTTTGAAGCCAACTGCCTTCAATAAGATCCTACTGTCAACAAGAGGATTAGGATTTCAAGTAAACTCAGAAATGAATGAAAACTAAAGATATCTCACTATAGAGAAAACCTTAGTCTTGTAGTTCTCCTTCTATTCTCCCCTTGTCTCTTCCTTTCATTGAACCGTTATTCTTTCTCAATGTGTGCAAATGGTGACAAGAGAGAAATAAACGAACAAGAGCCTTGTATCTTTTTGTCCTTCAAAAAAATAGAATAACTCACAATTGCATGTAATCAAATGAACATCATACATAAATCAACTGTAAATAATCAATCATCTGGATGGGTGGATTTTTTCCACACGGGGGAACAATAAAAACAAATGCTCGTGTCCTAAAAGACGTATCGTCCTTCCTCTCAAATGACACTGGGCCTTCCAATAACACTCAACAGTGGGGTCTGAAGCCACCGAAAGAGGAATTAGTGAAGGTTGAATTGATAACTTATAATGAGGGGTAGAGGTTGCATATCCCGAAAGAGCTAGTGATATTTCCCAATAGACACACAAAATATGATCAAGGTGTGATTGCATCCCACAATTGCCACTTGGGTGGATGTCCTAGGTTTTGGCAACTAAGTAGCTTCGTCAAAGTGTGACATTTAGATTTTTGGCCTCAGAAATGGGTCACGGGCTAGATGTCCTCACAAGAGTTGGGTGACTCAAGGAGGGATGCATAGAACAACCAGACCTTAGCCTTCGACCCTTCATAGGTATCTCCTTACCTTACGGTGTAGGAACACTT
Organism: Picea abies; assembly: GCA_900067695.1. NCBI lineage: Eukaryota > Viridiplantae > Streptophyta > Pinopsida > Pinales > Pinaceae > Picea > Picea abies. The sequence goes on along the minus strand of CBVK0103790691.1, from coordinate 2,959 downwards.
GAATTGGAGGATTTGAAAGTTCCCTAGTTCTCAACTTCTATTGTTTGAAAATGTAAGAAACTGATAACAGGGGGTTATTTATATGCCTACCCCCGAGATCCTACCTAGACTAAAATTTTCTTTTGGTACCTCCTGTGGAGGAAAATTTAGTGCATTATTAGAAATTTTTTAGATGTGGTGGGCTGAGAGATTGGGGTCATGGACCAACCTCATTTGATTTAATTGGGTGTGGATAATTTCCAAAGAAGTAGTCGGATCTTTCAAAATTCCTTTGGAGAAAACCTACTTTGACCTCCACTATTATAATAGAAATTATGTGTGAGGAGTGGCTTTGTGTGCAATAAAGTGACAAGTGTGAAAATATTTTAATAAGTTAAGTGTGAGATTATAGCATGTGGACTTCCTGTGGCCCTTACAAATATACTTTACCTAGCTTACTATGTGTCTTTGGTACAACCTTGCGGAATATTTAAATCCCTAAAGAACTAGCAATGTGGACATATAGGTCCTTACAAATCCTTTAAACTACCTAGAATGTTGTCTATACTAAGAAATCTTTGAAACTATCCTAGATTTGTAGACATGTGGGCATGTATGGGCCTATTACTTTGATCTTTAAACTTCCCTAGATTGTGATCTAAACTAAGAAATAATTTTAAGAAACTATCCTAAGATTGCAAACATGTGGGCATGTATGGGCCCTTACAAAGCTTTAAGATGGTTTGAAAAAACTAAGAGGAACCCTAGGGGGGCTTTGTCCTCTCCTAAAGATTTTTCCAGGGAGATGAAATGTTCTTTTAACCACCTTTATGATTCCCAAGATCACACTAGGGTGCAAGGGAAGAGCATACTTGAGGTTAAAAATTAACTTCTAGTCCCAATTTAAGTGTTAAGAACCAAATATCAAGATAGCATAGAAAAACCTTAGAATAAGTACTCAATGCCTTGAAAAAGATATAATTTCATATAATAAGTCTCTTAGAGGGGGAAACCTGCTTATACACCACATAAAATTCCAAATACAAGATGATTCCAAATGAAAATGTCTCCTTGGTATATATAGGAGACTAGGAGGTACAATTACAACTAATGGACCCAATCCGACATAAATAAAATAAAATTACTATTGTAATATGCCCCAATTAAGGGGTAATGTGACACTATTGAGGGATTAACATGCCCCTCCCCTTGAGACAAGTGTTTTCTGCAACGCTTGAGTAATTCTGGATGCTTCTGTATAAAAGACTCATCTTCCCAAGTGGAATCTTCAACGGGTAGTTTCCTCCACTTAATGAGATACTCTGAAATGGATCTATTCCTTACCTGGAGAATTCTTTTGTCAGTAATGGCTTCAAGATCCAATATGATTTTTCCTTCCTCGTCGAGTTCTGGAAATATAGTTTGAACTGGGATCTTGTCACCTATAACCTTGTTTAAGCATGAAACATGGAAAACTGGGTGTACTCGTGAGGATGTAGGCAACTCCAAATTGTATGCCATAGTACCAATATTTTGCAACACCTTATAAGGGCCATAGTACTTTGGTGATAATTTATTATCCTTCTTGGCTTGCTTGAGGGACATCTATTTGTATGGTTGTATTCTTAAAAACACCCAATCCCCTACTTCAAAACTTCTTTCACTACGATGCTAATCTGCTTGTTGTTTCATGCGATTATGTGCCATGGTCAGGTTGTCCTTTAAGATTTGGAGAACTTGTTGTTGATGCTCAATTTGATCTTCCACTGCTTGAACCTTAGATTTTTCTTTTAGAGAAGAAGTGATGGAAGTTTAGAGAAGAAGTGATGGAAGGAGGGTGGTATCCATAGAGTGCCATAAAAGGTGTCATTTTTATTGCAGTATGAAAGTAAGTGTTATACCACTATTCTGCCAAGGGTAACCATTTGAAACATTGTGTTTGTTTATCAGAGACAAAGAAACAAAGTTATCATTCCATAAATTTGTTCACTATCTCGGTTTGTCCATCAGATTGAGGATGATAGGATGAGCTATGAGGCAATTGAGTACCCAAACAATAAAATAATTTTGTCCAAAAATGTCCAGTGAAGATAGGATCTCTGTCACTTACAATAATCTTTGGTATTCCATGTAGTTTTTGAACTGTCTCCATGAATGTGATGGCAACTGTACTGGCTTTGAAGGGATGAGAGAGTGCACAAAAGTGTGCGTACTTAGCCCATCTATCAACAATCACCATGATGACACTCTTTCCTTCAGACTTCGGTAACCTTGTGATGAAATCCATGGAAATCTCCTCCCAACGTTGACTTGGGATGTCTAAGGGTTGTAAAAGACCCGGGGTCTTAATTGTTTCCACCTTATTTTGTTGGCAAACAAAAAATTCTGCTACAAACCTTTGAACATCATTTTTAAGGACATCCCAAAAATATTCCTTCTTGACCTTATCGTAGGTTTTCAAAAATCCCGAGTGCCCTCCTAATGGAGAGGTGTGCAATTCCAATAGTACCTTTTGTTTGAGTTGGGATTTTTTACATAAATATAAGTGATCTTTGTACCATAGTGAAACTTTTTTCCATGTAAATGTATCTGATGCATTGAAATCCTTATGAAACCTTTAAATGAGAGTCCACACTTTTTCATGATTCTTGCATTCATACCTTGCTTATATTATCATATCGGGTTGGATGATCGAGATAGCACATAGAAAGGCCTCAACATATTCATCCTTTCTTGAGAGTGCATCTTCCACAACATTTTTCTTCCCTTTTTCATAGATGATTTCAAAATCTTAACCCAATATCATGGTCACCCATTTTTGTTGTTCTTCTGAAGATAGTCTTTGTTCCAATAAGTATTTAAGACTATCATGATCTATTTTGACCTTAAAGTGCCTACCTATTAGGTAAGGGCACCATTTCTTCAATGTGTGTAGTATTTCCATCATTTCCTTCTCATAAATGGGTTTGTGTAAGTCCTT
>CBVK0103790688.1:0-16170 GCA_900067695.1 Picea abies | reverse complement strand
CATGTGATTGGGTCCTTGCCATCAAACTTCCTCATATCGATCTTAGGAAAGTGGTTGGTCTTCAACCCAAGGTTAGAGTTTCTACATTCTTGATTCATATTGCTTGTGTCCTCATCATGAATTTCATGGGATACATTTTCACTTTCAAGTGTCCTCTCTATTAGGAAATTTTTCAATCCTTCCATGATCTTCCTTTTTAAACAATCCATCTTAGTATCCATTATTGCCTCCAACTTAACTTTTGTTGAATCCATCATCCCTTGTAGTTCATATTTTATTACTGTCTTCTTTTGTAAATCATTTATGTCCCTACACATTTCTTCACCTTCATCAAGAGTCCAAGTAGGACTGTCTAGAGGCTTATTTGGTGTAGAAGTTCCCTTTTTTGGTGGCATGTTGGCCAAGTATCACTTTAAACCTTGATTTTGAGGTGGTTCTTCTAGACAATATTTCTTTTGTTGTATCTCCAAAATTTTAGCCCTTCTCGGTATGAAAATTTATTTTTTGTAGTTCTCTGATATTTATTCTCTGTAATGCCACATGTCTGATCAAAATTGGATGTGCCAAGTGGAATTTATGGTAACTTCCCCACAACTTGCTATTTTTTGGCATTTCGAGGAGATCTCACCTGTATAGAGTGCCCCACACAAAATAATTGATATACAACTCTGAAAATTGTACCAGAAATAAAACATATTGTTCACTATACAATGCAACTAGTCTCACTCAATTTGGATACTTGAGGAATAATATATGATTGTTTTACCTGGAACACCTTTTTGAGACTAGTCATATACCTTATATTCCACAGGGTGTATCTAATAATATAAGATGAGCCAAAAGATAATTTTTTTTTATCACAAATACCTTAATAATTTTTGTGAATATCCTCTAGATTTCAGAGTTTGAAACGTTACAGAACAAATTTCATAGTGAAAATTCCGCGATGACTAAATTCAGGATGATTCTAGAACCCTATCTTACAAGGGTTGTATCTCTGAAAATATAAGGCCTCGGGAGCTTAAATTTGAACCCAATGTACCTTGATCCATCTACTAAATATTCTCCAAGGGGTTCCTTATGAAATGTCATAGAAAAAAAATTATAGTGAAAATTCCAAGGTGTCTCAGATGTAGCAGCGAAACCCCAAGACCTTGAACTCTTATACCAAATGTTAAGAACCAAATATCAAGATAGCATAGAAAAACCTTAGAATAAGTACTCAACGCCTTGAAAAATATATAATTTCATATAATAAGCCTCTTCGATGGGGCAACCTCCTTATACACCACATAAATTTCCAAATACAAGATGATTCCAAATGAAAATGTCTCCTTGATATATATAGGGGACTAGGAGGTACAATTACAACTAGTGGACCCAAGACGACATAAACAAAATAACATTACTAATGTAATATTCCCCAATTAAGGGGTGATGTGCAACTATTTAGGGCTTAACATTAAGTGATTGTGTATGAAATCAATAACTTCAACTTAAAATTTTACAATCCAAATAAGCCATCCACGTGGAAATAAAGCAAAAGAGGAGAATGGTGATTCTTTTTACCCCCTAAGTGCCTATGTTAGCTAACCTTTCTTATGGGAAAGGACTCTAAGTGGAGTGTAGTTGCCTTACAAAGTGCATGATAATAAAAATCTGAAGGCTAGGGGCCCTCAAAGCATTCATAAAAACCCTTAGAATTTTGAAAATTGGACTTATGCGCAGGTTACAGTTCTGACAGGTGTGCAGAGGGCACAAAATGTGTAGAGTAATGAAGAATGTTTCATGCACAATGCACATCTATGGGCCTAAAAAGCCGTGCACTTCTTGTCACACATCGGGGGAGAAATTTCCAAGTGAAATACTCCTTCCTTAGCTCCAAATTTAGAGTTTGGAAGGTTGGGGTAGGACAGTTTTGATACCTGCAAGTCAAAACAATCAAAATGAAGTTCTCTCAAGGCTCAAATAGGGAGGAATTTGATACCGATCCCCAGTATGGTCACCAATCTGTTGTGTTGGTTTTGTCACTTGGGTGAACAAAAAAACAACACTTGCATGTTTAGATAAACCTGCTTAACAAGACAGAAGTTTGTGAGTGGGTTAGAAAAACCAAACACACATGAAAACAAAGAAATATAACTAAAAACAACTAAGAAATAAATGTTAGGAATCTTGAGAAACTTAGAACCATAAAAATCAAACAATGACCAACATATTGCTACCAATGGATCAATAGATTAGTAGGCAAAACACCGTATTGAAAGGAAGGAACTTATGAGTCCCATCTTCCTCCTTAGGAGGGCTATTGAGTTCCGTAATTGAGAGATCTTCTCTCCATACAATGGAAGAAATGACAAATGGTGAAGAAAAACAATGCCTATTCCCTCAAGAGGTGAGTGGAATGGCCTATTGCAATGGTGCTTGAAGGCTTCGAAGAGAAAATATGTTTCTCAAGGAATAATTCTTGCAGCATAACAATCCCTTGAAGATCTTGGTTTCTTAGCACATCCATGTTTCTTATTTATAACATCCATTCATGGAAAAATGTAATTGGTTCATAGTGTGAACAAGGGGCCTTTTAGGGCACCCTCTAACCCTTGACCAACCCCCAAGCTAGATTTCACTCAGATATGAGTGTCAAATCGTGTTGGGGGTCAGATTAGAGGTGGTTGAGGGGACGAATAGATCCATAAATGTTTCATTCATAGAAGTGCACAACTTTTCTCGTAGACAGTCGTGCATTTTTCATGCTAAGGGTTGTTTTGGCCCGCGCACTTCCTTTGGTGAATTTGCGCATTTTGAATTTTTGACCCAATTGTATAGTTTTTTTCCTTTTAATGGACTTTAGTGATGTAGGTGGACTAATTGTTGCTGGCATTGACATTTTCTTCAACCATTGTGTGCAATGTTGCAGATGATTTTTCAGTGATAACATCGGGTACCAGCCTGTGGTATAACTAGGAAAACCCATCAGGGTAATGAACAAGCTCGTGGGTAATGGGGCATTCTATTTGGAAAGAATATTTATTAGATGTCAAAAATACCCCATCGGAGTACTGAACATGCTTGCTGGCAATGGGTTCTGATTTTGATGTCTTTCATTATGCCTAATCTATATTTGTCTGTATGAATAATATACTTGTGTAAATCCTTAAGAAGAAGCATGCATGGTTGAACAAAAGGCTAATGAATCTCATCTAAATGGCCATTTGAGAATGTCTGTAAGATGGTATTAAGACCCCCTTATTCACACCTAGGATGTCATCGTCCTAGAAGTGGGACCCATAAGTGTAGGAGTCTAATAAACTCAAATGTGAACTTGATCAATATCACTTGAATGACAAAAATTATTTGAGAAATTAAATAGGGATGACTTATTTCTTATTTGTTTCTCATTTATTAAAGATCACTTATCTCCTCATGTTTTCCTGTTTAAGGATGAGAGGAACCCCCCCCCATCATAATTTACATGGTTTCTTGAGCATAACATTATTAATGATTGATGAAATCATATGTAATAAGTAATTTAGGAATTTCATTTATGCTTGTAATGTTTTAAAATTAATTTCATTTCTAAATTTACAAGCATGGATAAAGTTTAAGTTTTGGTTGTTTCTTTGGCATAACATCAATGTTTATTTCTTCTCTCATAATAACAGTGCTGGTTTAGTTCTTTTAGATTTTTCTGTTCCGATACTGTTGGTATGGAAAGCAGTAGGTTCCTGTACCAACAATACATAAATTTAAATCTTTTTCGAGGGTACTCTTTGCATGATATTTTCAATAGATCTCAGCTTTAGCATACTTCATTTCCATCCTTCAAGTCAACATGCACCAATTCCACATAGTCCTCTTTCAACTTGCAACAGTTTTTGTGTGCTAATAAGAGTTTGCATGAGGACATGCAAACCAACAGGCGTGGGGGAAAACAAAGAGAGAGACAAAAGGAATCTCAACAGATCAACATTCATTGACTCTCTCCTAGATCTCTAGCAGCTCTCAGTCTTGCTCGGCTTATTCTTCAGTTTCAACCAACATGTACTCCCATTCATCTTCCACTTCATCAACCTGTAGTTCACATTAAAGTGAAGGTAATTTGAGGTAAAACTAGTACATATCTTTTTAATTTACTAAGAATTTGTAAAACATGATACATAACCACTATTACCCACACCATGTTCCATTATGCATTATCACAACTACTTGTTAAACCCTCCATCTTCACTCCACTTGTCATAATGAGCAATATACTCTGATGATAAGACCAAGTAATGAAAAGGAAATATGTGGTATAAAAATACAAAGCAACATATATAGTGCCTTCTCTTTGTACATCATAAAGCATTCTTAAGTCATCTCAAAGAGGATAAAATCATTGTTGCCTATCCAAACAAAGAACCACAAAGTAAATATTGGTCTTAAAATTGATGTAAGATACAGAGTATAAAGGAATCCAAGTTCATACGACCACCATCACCATCATTTTATAAAACATTCTCCACATGCACACCATTCACCATCACTATGATACCCCATCCATTGCTTGTCCTCCATTTTTGTGATAATTTTGTTTCTCTATTTAAAATTCAATCCATGATAGTTTGCAAAGTGTTGCTCCACAAGAACCAACACCTACACAAAAGAAACAATGCCACACAAATATATAAGCAAAGTATCATAAGTTATTCACCTTGTTTGCATGGGGACATGCAAATCCTTGGGTTTGGGGGTGTGTTGGGCTCCAATTTTTTCATATTTTCCGCCATACAAATACACTCATCATTACACATTCTTCCTGCATATCTTCAATAATATATCCCTAATCACACCATAAACCTCCATTATCTCATGTTATTCATCCTATGTGGTTAATACATAATTTTTCATATTTTTAGTGATTAAAAGGAAGATTATACAATAATTTTGTTGATTATGGTTTAATCCTATGTTTTTATGTCTAAAGAATATGTTCCCAGACTGGGGTCATCCGATACCAAAAGGTTCTACAGTCATCCGATACCTGCACAGTCATCCAGTACCTATACAGTCATCCGATACTCACACTCCACTCCATGTCATCCAATAATCACAATTCAACTCATCCAGTACCAGAATGTTCCAGAAACCAACCGGTACCATAGTGTTCTAGGTCATCCGGTACCAGCATTAGCAACCATCCGGTACTCGACTATAGTTGAAAATTTGGAATGCTTCTAGAGGAAAATAGGGGACATGGGTTTTGTCTAGAACGAAGTCGACATGCGAACAAGTGGGACATAATTCATCCACCTCACACATGTGGACCTCCAACTCATGGGGAATGATTATGCCAAAATTAGTAAAAATCTCAAACTGCCAACTTGCACCTCGATTTCCGTGTAGATGGTATCATATCTAGAAATTATACGATATTGGTTTTGTCTAGAATTTGAAAAATTGAGTATAATGTGAAATTTTTTTCAAAATTTGAATTGTTTTGGAAGATATGGGTGGATCTCTAACTCAAATCTGCGCAAATTGATGAAAAAACCATATTTTTGTGATTTTACTCTAAAATTTGTAAAATTGGTTTTAACCAAAATCTGAGTTTGGGGGATTCTGTTCTATACTTTCTCCTTGGATTTTAATGTATAAATAAGCCTCATAGGGTTGTGAGAAGGATCCAATTATAATTATGGGCATTCTTTTGTAATGGATATTAGGGTGTTATTGCGAAAATGGGAAGATTGTAAGAGACTTGTAATTTTCTGAATTTGATGAAATGGAAGAGTTGATGTTCCTGTACATGGCGTAGATCATTCTTTAGTACTGTAGATATCTTCCACAGTGCAGGTCAAGTTTGGAGGGCTCCCATACTTTGGTATGCACTATTTATGTTTGTCTTTAGATTAGTGTTTTGCATTTATGTTTGTAGATTTCAATTCTAGTTTTTGTTTTGATTTCATCTCACATAATTGGAATTTGATTTTTGTAGGTTAGTTTTCCTATTGTGATGTGTATAATTCAGAAAATTACTCTTAGATTTCTACACCTATGTTTAAAACATCTCATTATAATGTGCCAACTCCATGCATTGTTTCAAATTGCATTATGTTCTTGCACTCAACATTCCTGCATCAACGTACTCAACATTTTTGCACTGCACTCTATTTCTGTACTCTGTTCGTGCACTGCATTCTGTCCCTGCACTCTCTTCCTGCACTGCATTTTGTTTATGTACTATACTTTGTTCCTGCACTCCACATTTGATTTTTGAGTTTTATTTCCTGCACTTCACGGCCCATATCTATAACTTCACTTTCCATTCTTGGGTGTATCTTTTTGAGGAAAATTCATTTGTATAGTTTGAATTTAAATTTCATTGCCTAATTGTTTGATTATGTTTTTCTTTAGCTAGTTTGCTTTAATTTGGTTTTCTAGTAGTTTAATTCCCTTTTATTTCCCACATTGGAATTCTTCCTAAGGTGTTAGTTTATTTCCTATTACTTGAATTCATTTATGTTTGCTTGTTTCTTTTATTGCATTTAAATGTGGATCCACTTTAGGAAATAATCATTGAAGGACAAAAAACTTTAAGTAATCTATTCACGATTAATCACACGAACATCACCCTGAGTGCATGAAAGACTATGATCTAAGCCTTTAAAGCACTAAGTTATTTCTATGTCCCAGTGATGAATCCTTAGTGCTAATTTCCTACAGTTTGTTTACTTTTCTCAATTTGTTCATATTGTCGCCGACTTTAGATTAGGCTAGATTAGGCTCCCTTGCATTTCCTGTGCTTGCACCTCGAAGCTTAGGAGCCCCGGTTGATAATTTAATGTGAGAATTAATAGTGCATATATCTATCCCCACAATATCTTCAAGCATTTCCTCAATTGTATTCTTAATGAAGTGAGTCCCCTGATCGCCCATCAATATTATTGGACATCCAAACCTTGTCACTACATGTTCAAATAAAAAGCGTGCTAGAGTCTATGCACTTCAATCCTTTACTGGTTCTGCCTCAGCCCATCTGGTCAAGTATTCTATCATTGTAATAATATATATTACTCCTATTCTTTTGGCTGGTGGATTAATTGGACCTGCAAAGTAACTCGCGGTCTCAGTGACATCTCATCCCTCTTGGATGGATTCCCAACTCTCTGACATACATCACACTTCTGGAAGTATTCTTTTGTATGCTCCATCATACATCTCCTTAAGATTTTATTTGCTCCAAGTTTGTGTAAATGACCTGCAATCAATTGATAATCTGCATCTTTGACCACCAAATTTTTCTTCTACACAATAGTAAATTCTCTTGGTGCAAATCTTGTACTAAAAAACTCAATAATGTCAGCAAAATAGTCATCAACTATCCATACTGAAAACAATTGTGCATCTGGAAAGTTGTCTTCCAAGTTATTGGGTTCTTATTCATTAGTTATTCTGGATAAGTGATCTGGTTCTGCGTTCAATTTTCCAAGCTTCACCACAAATTCAAAATCAAATTCTTTGAACAAAAGTAGCCATCTGCATATCCTTCCCCCCAACACTAGCTTATTGACTAAATATCTTAGAGAAGAATGATCTGTAAACATCTTGAAATGTTTCCCTAACAAGTAATGTCTATATTTCTGCAAAGCATACACCATAGATAATCCTTCTCTTTCTGTAGTGTTATAGTTCTGTTATGAATCTGATAACTTTCTGCCTGCAAATGCAATAGGGTGATGTATATCACCTTCTCCTAGTTGGGTTAATATTTCTCCTAATGCTATTGCAGATGCATCTACATGCACATGAAATTCTTTATCCAAATATGGAAATACTAAAATTGGCGCAGTAACCATCTTCTCCTTCAAAATATCCAAACTCTGCCGACATTCATCATTCCACTTATGCTTAGTGTCTTTCTTCAACAACTTCTCCATTGGTGCAATAATCTATGCATATCCCCTTATGAATTTCATGTAGTATCCTGTATGGCCTAATGTACTCTTCAACTAGCACACTGACTTTGGTGGTGGTAAGTTAACTATGATAGCAATTTTAGCAGGATCAACCAATGGACCCTGTTTACACACCACATGCCCTGACAATACGCAGTGTGCTGAAAAAACATTTCTTAATATTTAATGATATGTGACATTGTATACACTCTTCCAACATCAACCTTAATACTTCAACATGATCCTTTAATAAACTGAACATTGTCCAATCATCCAAGTAAACCTCTAAAAACTTCTGAATAAATTCCTTAAAAGTTGCTACTACTACCCTTGAACAAATTGATGGTGCATTCTTAAATCCAAATGGCATGACTGTATACTGAAATGATCCCCATTCCATAACAAATGTAGTCTTGTGTCTATATTATGGTGCTATCATGATCTGATGATAACCTGAAAATCCATCTGTAAAAGAATAAGATTCTTGACTCTCTACATTCTCCAAAACTTCATCTGTAAATGGGGTAGGAAAAGGATAATGTAGGCAAGCATCATTCAATTTTCTCAAAACTACAAAAATCCCAATCCCTCCTTGCTTATTTTCTTGCACCACCATAGGACTGATCCATTCTAATTCTTTTATAGGTTCTATGGCAACAACTTCTAACATCTTGTCAATTTCTTCCTTCACCTTCTCTTTGTATATTGGATTCAATATATAAGGTCTCTGTCTAATAGGTCTTTCTTCTGGATTCAAATGTGTCTTCATCTCTCTTAGCTCTCCTGCTAATCCCTTCATCTCTGAGAATGTTTTTGGGAATAAGCCATTGTATTTGTGTAGTAATTGTGTGATCCTTTCTACTGTTTGATTGTCCCAATAATCTCCAATACTGGCCATCTTTGGGTTTTTTGCAATTCCAATGTTTACCTTCTTAATATTTAATGGTGCAATATAATCTTTTGAATCTAGCTTGGGACCTTCTACTTCTCTTTCACCTTCCACTTTTGGGATCTGTATATTGCGCATATTATCTTCTACTAGATCTTCTTCTTTTGTGACGTGATAACATTGTAGCAATTGTTTAACTATCTGTCTAGCTTGCTTCTGATATGCTGGGGTTATTTAAAATTTTGGTTCTTCAAATATACTATCTCTTACCACTTTCAGTGATGTATCTGTCTATGGGCTGTCATGCTCAAAGGAAAATGTAGCTATAAAATTTTGTTGTATCTCTTCCCAGTTAACAGTTTCTCTGTGTTGTTCCTGTTCTGTGTACCAGTTCTTTGGAATGCCTTCTAGTGTGTGAATGAAATGGTGTGGCCATTCTTCTGGTGGTACCAATCTCCACTGAACTATGCACTTATCTACATGCTCTTGAGTTTTTCCAAATCCCTCATATTTCTCCTCATATTTATGCTCTTTCTCTATGCTAAATCTGATGTCTAGTAACCTTTTGCATTGAAACCAATTGTTGCTATTTTACTTGTGTGTACCCCACCATCTTGCATGTGTAGCTTTTAAAGCAATATCTAACATTGGTAGTCTCTAACTTTCTACTACTTCTAGTTCAAATTTCAACAAAAGTGAGATCGGAACAAGCATCATTCAATTTTTTCAAATCTACACAAATCCTAATCCCTCCTTGCTTATTTTCCTGCACTTCCATGGGACCGATCCATCCTGATTCTTCCATGGGTTCTATGACACCAACTTCTAGAATCTTGTCAATTTCTACCTTCACTTTCTCTTTGTATATTGGATTCAATTTGTAAGGTCTCTGTCTAATAGGTCTGGCTTCTAGCTTCAAAGGTATCTTCATCTCTCCTAACTCTCTTGTTAATCCCTTCATTTCTGAAAATGTTGCTTTCAATGTATTTGCGCAGTAATTCTGTGATCCTTTCTACTGTTTGATTATCCCAATAATCTCCAATACTTTCCATCTTTGGGTTTTATGCGGTTCCAATGTTTACCTTCTTGATCTTTAATGGTGAAACATAATCTTCTGAATCTAGCTTGGGACCTGCTACTTCCCTTTCACTTTCTACTTCTAGGATCTGTATATTGTGTGAATTATCTTCTGTTGGATCTTCTTCTTCTGTGACGTAATAACAATGTAGCAATTGTTTAACTATTTGTCTAGCTTGCTTATGGTATGTTGGGATTATTTCAAAGTCTGGTTATTCAAATATCATGTATCTTACCACTTTCAACGATGTATCTATCTCTGGACTTTCATGATCAAAGGCAAATGTAACTACAAAATTTTGTTGTATCTCTTCCCAGTTTGTAGTTTCTCTACATTGTTCTTGTTCTGTGTACCAATTCTTTGGAATTCCTTCTAGTGTGTGAATTAAATGGTCTGTTCATTATTTTGGTGGTACTAATCTCCATTGAACCATGCACTTATCTATATGTTATCGAGGTTATCCAAATCTGTCATATTTCTCCTCATATCTATGCTCCTGCTTTGAGTCGAATCTTATGCGCAGTAACCTTTTGCACTGAAACCAATTGTCGATATTTGCCTTGTGTGTACCCCACCAACGGTCAGGTGTAGCTTTCAAAGCAATATATAATGTTGGTAATCTATGATTTTCCATAAACTCTACTTCAAACTTCATTAAAAATTCTTCTAAGTCATTCAAACCATAAAAAGTAGGAGGCTCTCTTACCTCTGAACCAATCCATCTCAACGCGAGCGTCATTCTGGCGCATCCCCTGATAGATAATTCATGTAGTCACTACTGCCAGTTTTCCAGTCCCGTTTCAGAGTCTGAATCACAAGAACTAATACTCCTCCAACTGAGCATTCCATCTGCAGTTGGGTTGATATAATCCTCTTTGTACACGGTTGTTCTGTATAACTGATTGACATCTTCTGTAAGAATATTGTCTATCTCAGGTTTGACATACCTTCTTCCTTTTAATGGATCCAATGGCGCAATAACTCTATACTCTCCCGATTCAAATATCATCTTTCATGTCTTCAAGTTGATAATTGCCTGGTTATCAAAAGCCCAATCCAGTCCTAACAAATATGGATATGGCAAAGTATTTTCCACTATGTCAATGACTTCAAAGTCATCCATGGTGCGCACACCATCTAGATCTACTGGAATCCCCTTCAACCTACTAGTTGGTACCACTCTGTGCTTATTTTCCAACTTCAACTGAATAGGTGAATACCCCAATTGTGGTTCTCCCATAGCTTCCCAAGTCTTCTTTGGCAAAACATTAACTTTAGATCCTAAGTCTAATGTGATATCCCCCATATTGAAATATCTTATGTTGGCATTCAATCTGAATTCCATGTTGGTTCTTCTCTGCTTACAAATTCTGCAGTACTTGTAAGGAATTTTTATCATTCAACAATTTGACCCAAGCTCCCAAAAAGTTTCTCAAGTTACTTACTTGATTTGAATATTTCTCTTGATTGGTATGATCAAATAATGAAGGCATGTTATACACTGGTATGCCATCTTCTGGTTTGGCCCCTGAAATAGACACAATATTTTCTTTCAGAATCTCCTGCCTAGCCTCTTTGAATATCTCTTTCTCTTTGCGTGCATCCAACTTTTGTTCAGGTGTTGTATTATTCCTGACCCACCGGTACTGGTCCCGATCCTTCTTGGCTACATATTCTCTTGTCTTATCTCCACCTCGAGTAACTATGTTAATATTCTTCCCGTCCTCTTCTCTCTTTTCCACCCCGATCCATTTCACATTTTGACTGGTGTGGTTCCTCTTGTCTTGTATCTTTATCAAAAGTCTTGTACAATCTTCTGTTTCATGGTTTGCTACGTGATGATACATACATGTCGCATGTGGATGTGAGAAGTCTCTTGCATAATTCCCTAGTTTCTTATAGTTATGACAAACAACTGGTTCTCGACCTCCTCCAAATACTTGTCCTCCACAAACTCCTTCTTTGTTTCCATGATGATCTTCGCAGGATGTATTATATTGAGGTCCCTAATTATACTGCGATTGTGCGTTATTGTATTGTGGTGGTTCTGTGCACTATTGTGCAGGATTATATTGTTCGTACCCTTGAAACTGCTGCACATTATATCATGGTTGTGCTACAAACTCTTGCACAAGATTATACTATGGCTCTTGCGCATTGTTATACTGCGGCTACTGCACATTATTATACTGTAGTTTTTGTGTAGGTTGTCATGTTACATGTTCATCCTGCACCCTGTATGTATCTGCAATCCTTTCTTTCATCATCTCCAAGGTTCTAAGTCCTTGTATTCATGTCCAACTGACGTACAAAAGTTACAAAATGTACTCTTTGGTACTGTCTAATACTTCTGCATCAGGGGGAAATGATAGGGATCATGCCCATGTGTTTTGAAAATCTCACACTATGGTCCTCTTGAAGTTAAAGGGTTTGAAATACCCACTCCAATATACTACACAAATAATGGGAACTCATTATTGTGATGTCCTTCTTTCCTGCACATTATACACCATATATCTTCTCTTTTCTCCTTTCCTTTTTTCTGATTTAACTAGAATGTTAAGTTCTTCAAATCTTTCTTTAGTTCTTCCACAGCTGGATCTATATGCTTGTATTGATTTTCCTCTAGCTGTAAGGCCACCTGCAAAGCCTCAGCCTAACTTTGGAATTTATGTTGTCTCAAAGGATGCTTCAAGTGGGGCAACAAAGAATTAACAAACAAGTGTCTATGATGTGTATCAGTAATAATGTATTTTAATTTAAGTTTTATCCTCTTGAAATTCTGGTCCACTTCCTAGACTGATTCTCCTAGTTTCTGCTTAATCTCTATCATCTCATTCTTGAACTGGTCTTCTGAACTTGGATTATGAAATTCATTGTTTAACTATCTCTTCACCTCTGCTACAGTTGTAGGTGTTCCCATTGGATTATTTGTATTGAGACCCATGTACCAGTCTAATGCGCATTCTCTGAATGTGATACCCAATTGTGCAAACTTTGCATCTGCATGTGTAATATGCTTTGTTGTCCATATATTCTCAGATAAACAAATTCTTTTTTGGATCATCTGACCCGTCCCCTCGCTACTGGTAACCTAATAGTTGGATCTTCTCTATCCATTGTCAAATTTGTTGAACTACCACCTTTGTAGGGTGTAGATACTTGACTTCTACTTGCCGAACTTACACTTCTGCTACCAGACCCACGTCATGTAAAAATTATTCTACCTCTAATCACTTGTTGGTTAACTGGTTCTTCTTCAATAGTCTTAGCCACACATGGGGTTGTGGGATCCACACTAATTTGGATATGGAATAGAGAGACTTATTCTGCACTAGACCCATTGTTGAGGAAAAGGTATGGAATACCTCACTCAATCATTTTCAGATCTTTCCTGGCTAGGACAAGATAGTTGGGAATGTGACCCAGGGTTTATAGCCTCAAAGCATTCACTCAATCCACAAGTATTAATTACAAAGGGTCAAGGATGATTTTATGATTTGTATATGTTGCAATTTAAAAATAAAATTTAAACAAAGCTACATGAATGTATATAGATTTTACAATCAAAAGCGAAAGGAAGAACCAAGTCATGAAAACACATATATGAGATAGAAAAATAATCTGATTTTATTTCATTCTGAGATATAAAAACTGTATTCCTCTTTTACAAACCCCTGTAAGGGTATGGACCAAAATCAAATTTAGAAGTCTCCGATGGAAACCATAAAAAAATACCCTGGCAGTGAAATAAAACTGAAACTAATGATCTAGATTAGCTTGCCACAAAATGCTACCACTTGACTCTGCAAGATATCATTTATCAGCTGTGAAAATTAATTCATAAACCAACAAGAATACACAAACTATCAAAGATAAATCAAACACCTTCTCAAAACAAGCCGCTGAATGGTAGGATTTAGTTTTGAAGTCAACTGCCTTCAATAAGACCTTACTGTCAACAAAAAGGATTAGGCTTTCAAGTAAACTCATAAATGAATGAAAACTAAAGCTATCTCACTATAGAGAAAACCTTAGTCTTGTAGTTCTCCTTTTATTCTCCCCTTGTCTCTTCCTTTCATTGAACCTTTATTCTTTCTCAATGTGTGCAAATGGTGACAAGAGAGAAATAAATGAACAAGAGCATTGTATCTTTTTGTCCTTCACAAAAATAGAATAACTCACAATTGCATGTAATCAAATGAACATCATACATAAATAAAATGTAAATAATCAAGCATGTGGATGGGTGGATTTTTTCCACGTGGGGAAACAATAAAAACAAATGCTCGTGTCCTAAAAGATGTATCGACCTTCCTCTCAAATAACACCAGGCCTTTCAATAACACTCAATAGTGGGGTCTAAAGCCACCGAAAGAGGAACTAGTAAAGGTTGAATTGATAAGTTATAATGAGGGGTAGAGGGTGTATATCCTGAACGAGCTGGCGATATTTCCCAATAGCCGCACAAAATATGATCAAGGTGCGATTGCATCCCACAATCGCCACTTCGGTGGATGTTCTAAGTTTTGGCAACTAAGTATCTCAGTCAAAGTGCGACATTTACATTTTCGGCCTCAGAAATGGGTCACGGGCTGGATGCCCTCACAAGAGTTGGGTGACTCAAGGAGGGATGCGTAGAACAACCAGACCTTGTCCTTCGACCCATCACGGGTATCTCCCTGCCTTACAATGTAGGAACACTTGACTTGGAGGATTTGAAAGTTCCCTAGTTCTCAATTTCTATTGTTTGAAAATGTAAGAACCTGATAACAAGGGGTTATTTGGATGCCTACCGCTGAGATCCTACCTAGACTAAAATTTTCTTTTGGCACCTCTTGTGGAGGAAAATTTAGTGCATTATTAGAATTTTTTTATATGTGGTGGGCTGAGAGATAGGGATCATGGACCAACCTCATTTGATTTAATTGGGTGTGGATAATTTCCAAATAAGTAGTCATATCTTTTGAAATTCCTTTGGAGAAAACCTATTTCACCCTCCACTATTATAATAGAAATTATGTGTGTGAGGAGTGGCTTTGTGTGCAAGAAAGTGACAAGTGTGCAAAGATTTTAATAAGTTAAGTGTGAGATTCTAGCATGTGGACTTCCTGTGGTCCTTACAAATATCCTTTACCTATCTTACTATGTGTCTTTGGTGCAACCTTGCGGAATATTTAAATCCCTAAAGAACTAGCAATGTGGACATATGGGTCCTTACAAATCCCTTAAACTACCTAGAATGTTGTCTATACTAAGAAAGCTTTGAAACTATCCTAGATTTGTAGGCACGTGGGCATGTATGGGCTTGTTACTTTGATCTTTAAACTTCCCTAGATTGTGATCTAAACTAAGAAAGCATTTTAAGAAACTATCCTAAGATTGCAAACATGTGGGCATGTATGGGCCCTTACAAAGCTTTAAGATGGTTTGAAAAAACTAAGAGGAACCCTGGGGGGGCTTTGTCCTCTCCTAAATATTTTTCAAGGGAGATGAAATGTCCTTTTAACCATTTTTATGATTTCTGAGATCACACTAGGGTGCGAGGGAAGAGCATACTTGAGGGTCAAAATTAACTTCTTCTCCCAATTTAAGTGTTAAGAACCAAATATCAAGATAGCATAGAAAAACCTAGAATAAGTACTCAATGCCTTGAAAAAGATATAATTTCATATAATAAGTCTCTTAGAGGGGGAAACCTCCTTATACACCACATAAATTTCCAAATACAATATGATTCCAAATGAAAATCTCTCCTTGGTATATATAGGAGACTAGGAGGTACAATCACAACTAATGGACCCAAGACGACATAAATAAAATAACATTACTAACGTAATATGCCCCAATTAATGGGTAATGTGCCACTATTTAGGGCTTAACATGACCCTCCCTTTGAGACAAGTGTTGTCTGCAATGCTTGAGTAATTCTGGATGCTTCTGTATAAAAGACTCATCTTCCCAAGTGGAATATTCAACAGGTAGTTTCCTCCACTTAATGAGATACTCTGAAATGGATGTATTCCTCAGCTGGAGAATTCTTATGTCAGTGATGGCATCAAGCTCCAATATGATTTTTCCTTCCTTGTCAAGTTTTGGCAATATAGTTTGAACTGGGATCTTGTCACCTATAACCTTCTTTAAGAATGAAACATGGAAAACTGGGTGTACTCGTAAGGATGTAGGCAACTCCAAATTGTATTCCATAATACCAATCTTTTGCAACACCTTATAAGGGCCATAGTACTTTGGTGATAATTTATTAT
>CBVK0103790616.1:0-23411 GCA_900067695.1 Picea abies | reverse complement strand
TGAACATTTAAGTGGGGTAAAAGGAGGTTGCCCCCTCGAAGAGGCTTATTATCTGAAATTATCTCTTTTTCAAGGCATTGAGTTCTTTTTTTGAGGTTTTTCTATGCTATATTGATGTTTGGTTCTTAACATAAGTGGATCCTGGGAGAAAATACTTCCTGTTGATCTTTGCAACTTTCCTATTGTCCTTGCCAAGCCTAGGAATCCCTTGTCCGATGGATTTTAGACCGAGCTCGGGGGTGACCCACTGCTGAGCATGATGAGCATCATGGTCTAAGGCTGGAAGGTTCATAGAAGGTCTGCACACAGTTGGTGGTCATCTATTAAAATTTAAGTACCAAATCTCTTTTCTCTGTATGATGTGTATCTTAAAATAAAGATATAATGTTATTATAATTGTTTGTATATATTGCATGTATGTTTTAATGTTGTTTCCGCATGAATATGTGTATGAACATAATGCTATAACTGTTTAAATTGCATTAGATAGATATGAATATAAATATATATGGTATCAGAGAATGAAATTTATTTGGTGGCATGGTCTGACCTGTTTGTTTAAGGCTAGGAATGTCACAAAATGGTATCAGAGCAAAAAAAAAAATATGCAGTTTTTTAAGTAGCATTACTCGACAGAGGTTTGAGGGTTGAGGATGTTACAGAATGGTATTAGAGCCATGGTTTTGACACTGAACCTAGATGGGCCATGTTAGTGGTTAACGAGACAAAGATTTAAAATTAAATTTTTTTCTAAAGGGACAAAATTTTAAGTTCAAAGCGTCCCTGGGTGCCAAGAGGATACCTTGATCGTGTTCAAAATCTCTGAAGGTATAATGGTTTATGGAATGGAAGCAAAGAAAGAAGCCACAAAAATTTTTGTGCTGGGCCATAGGATCTATTTATAGAAGGAAGACATTCATCGTCGTCAGATTAGAACCGTTAGATCAAGCTAAGAGTAGAAGGTAAGGCGCAATGATGAAAAACATATATCACCTATCATATTTGTGCACAGGTGGTTGTGAGTCATAGATCTCTCAACAGTTTAGAAGTTCAATGTTCGGGAGAATTAAAGTGCGGTAGTGTGAAAAGTCTTGAAGCTTAAAGCCCCAAAGATGAGGAACAAAAGTGGCGTGGAATGATGATGTCTCCAGTGGAGATGTGGACCCTTCTTAGATGTGGCACGTGCCACCACCTTAATTGTTGACACCTGTACCATGTGGACCCTGGAAGGTAAAGTAGTTCAAAAGTTTAGAATTCGAGAGATTTGAGGAATGCAAGAGTAAAATATTCCGAAGCTCGAAGTCCCGAAGTGATGTGGCCTACTGACGTCACCAGGGATGATGTCGACACATGGGATGTGTGCCATGTGTCAGTTGTTAGGAACCTTTTAAAGATATAAATTCTAGTTATGACATGATACATTCCATCCAACACATTGGGCCACGTGTCCACTTCTAGTATTCTGACACATGGCACTCTGCTTGAGTATGGTTTGTGGGGCCCTGATGGTCACAAGGGATGTGTGGCATCATATCCAAAGGTCAGAATACTTGACACTCCAGAAGAAATGATTCGTGATGGAATAGGATGAATAAATCCCTGAAGTTTTGCAGCATCGAAGTAACGTAACGTGATGACATCATCAGGGGTGACGTGGAAGTATTCAGAGATCCACAGTTTGAGATATTTGTGGTGTGCCAATGATAAATCCTCTAAAGCCTCAAAACCCTGAAGTAAATATAAACCATTGGATACTGGGAAGTCGAGGATCATTGATCCACCATCCTTCGTGAGTTCGCTAATTCGACACTCCATGGAATTGGAAGGTTAGGGATTGCGAAAACATCTAGAGTCCGAAGCTTTGAAGTTTCGAAGCCAAAGGATGAATTTCTGAATAAGTGCCTATTGACCTAGCACTTGGTCACAACCATGGTCACATATGATTTAAGGGATGAAGAAAAGGGACTAGCGCCCGAAAATTGTTGTAGAATAGAGATGGGCGTAGAGATAGAAGCCTAAGAGGTTCTTGATCGACCAAGACCCGCTGAAAATGAAGTCTAATATTCTTTCTGTTGAATCAGATTGTTTAAGTTACTCTAGATAATTATCAAGTATAATATCCTGACAAAACTTTGGTTGACTACAAATTTTTCATAGTTAGCAATTGACAGAACCGAAACAAATTGTTGCATAGTGCAGAGAAATGGAGGAGGCACGGGATGCTTATAGTTTGAAGAATGAAGTTAGAGGAATAGATGTCCATTTGGGAGTTGAAGGAAAAAACTCCAATGGGAATGGAGAAGAAATAAATAATACATGAGCATGATGAAAATCATTAAATAATTACAAAAATATGTCCAAATTCACTAGGAAGATAACAAAAGGCTTATGATATCCAGGGAGCAACAGGGAGACTTCAATATGAAGATTATGTAGAGCCTGGAAAGAATTGAAAAGAAATTGGATAAGCAAAGTGGATCCAATAAATCAACAAGTCACGAGATTCATGATGAGGAAAGAAGAGGAATAAGTGATAGAAGACATGACCAACACTCTCAAAGGCATTCCAAAAGGAGGCCACACAACAATTCAAGTCCATCTCTTGCCAAGAAAGCATAGGAGATATGAATTGGATGAACTGAAGGGTGAAATGAATAATATCAAACCTCCTACTTTTGATGGAGAGCATAAGAAATATGAAGATGTTGAGGCATGGTTGTTGGGAATGAGGAAATATTTCCAATTACATAATTACTCTTCTCGTGTAGAAGGAAGAATTTCCATATATCAACTAAAAGGAAATGCATCCATATGGTGGTATTAGCTTGTGCAAGTGCAACACGTCAGAGAGAAAAATGTGACTAGGAAGGAATTTAAGAGGCATTTTGAAAAGAGGTACTTAACTAAGAGGTATTATGACAAGAAAGTGAAAGAGTTATTTGAACTCAAGTTGGGAAGTATGTCCATTGATGAGTATAAAATAAGATTCTTGGAGTTGTTGAAGTATGTCCCCTTCATCAAGGATGAGATAGTTAAGATTCAAAGGTATCTGAGTGGGATTTCATATTTCATCAGTGACAAGATCCAGTATGATGATTCCAAGACTTTGGAAGAAAATATAAGGAAAGAAAAATGCTTATATGACTAGAAAAAAGGAAATCCTACTTTCCAAAAATATTGGGAAGACAAGAGGAAGTTTAAGAGGGAGCAGAGGAAGAAGGGGAACAAGCCACCATTTTTCAGAAATAGTCCTCAAGGATAGTCAATTTGGAGAGAGCCCAGGATGGATGAAGCAGGTGGGCAAAGGCCAAGGAAGACACCTATGGAATGTTGGGGCTATAAAGCAGATCATAAGTATAGATATTTCCATCATAGAAAGGACATGGTGAGAGTTCTTCACAATGTTCAGCAAGCAGAAACAATGGAGGACATGGGTATAAGAGTAACAAGAATCTATGCAGCCCTGGATAGCAAGCAAGATGAGTTTCAATCACACATGATTGAAGTTGAAGGTATGATCAATAACCATGCCTTTACTATTTTAATTGACTTAGGGGATAGTAATAGCTATATAGATCCCGAGGTAGTGGAAATATTTCAATTATGAAGAAGCAAGCATGGGAAATCTTGGCTAGTGCATCTGGCTACAAGATCCAAGAGAAAGGTTGTTGAGTTGGTTAAATCATGTCTAGTGTGCATGAATGGACTAAGTACCAAGGAAAACCTGAACATCTTCCCTTTAAGATCATATGATTTCCTAATTGGTATGAATTGGTTCGACCAACACCATGCCATATTAGACTGTCATAACAAATCCTTCACTTTCTTGGATGAGGAAGGAAATCAGAGAGAAGTCCAAGGAATTCCAAGGGCAGTTATTATCTGGGAAATATCAGCAATGCAGCTAAAGAAGTGTTACATGAAGGGATTCGAAATATTTCCATCTCATATGGAGGAAGCATCTAAGGATAAGGTGCCAAATCTAGATGATCATGCAGTCCTGGAAGATTTTGAAGATGTGTTCAAGGAGGTACCAAGACTACCTCCAAAGAGATATATTGATTTCTCTATACATTTAATGCCTAGAGAAACTCCAATATCAAAGACTCCTTATAGAATGAGCACACCAAAGCTAAAGGAGCTGCAAATTCATCTTGAAGAACTTCTTAGGAAGGGGTATATACACCCAAGTGTATCACCTTGTGTTGAAGGAAATCTCCCTGCACATAGGTAGATCTCCGCTTGAGAGCTAGACTCTTAACTCTTAAGACAGAATATGCTTATCATGGAAACTGACTTCCTTTTAGATCTAGATAAAATAATGCATGAGGAGGAAGGAGAAAAGAAGTACCTTTTACCGGTGTTTGTCCCTGCATGGTTTGCGTTGAGATCCAATCTTAAACTCCTCGATAAGCCCTGTAGACAAACAAAAGTATAAACAAATTCCTACTCTACTGAGATTAGTTCAAAATATATCTATCTATTAGAGACAAATTCATGTGAAATCAAACATAGAATTGAAATAAACAGGCCAAGCATATTATATTAATGAGAACAACAATGAAGAATACTTACAACCATAGATGTGAGTGTAGAAACTTCGTCAATCCATCCTCGTCTAAAGCCTTTCTTAAATAGTCCACACACAGAATGTTGATGCTCCAAACAACATCTTCTGTATGAGATCATAAGTTGGATTCTTCACAATACTTTTTCCATTCCCTTTGACCATGAGAAGGCCTGCTTAAATAGGCTTGGAGAGGCCCAACCACTTGAGATATATTTGGAGTAAGTTGAGGATTTTCCTCCTTCAGTTATGGATCTTCCCTAAGATCATGGCTTGACCAAGGATTCAGAACCAACCACCTTTAGATATTGAGGGGATCTTTCCCTCAATCTTCTCAACAAACCAAAATTCACTCGGAATAGGTAGTGCACCTCCAAAAAGTGCATCAGAGTGTTATAACGCTCCTTGAAAGAAGAACAACAAGCGCTGGCGCTTCTAATAGTGGCAGAGATCCCCATAAAGGGCATCAGGGCATTATAACGCTCCCTAACAGTATATGGGGGAGCGCTCTCCTCTCCAAAAATACCTTTTTTCTAGTGGAAAAAGGTTTATAATCTCTGTTAACCCATTCCTCTTCTTCCAAATCAATTGTTTGAGGTGTTTCAAGTGTCCTTCTGATGTCATTATAGGAACGACATAGACATTATGGCAGTATGCTTTTTCTGACACTTGTGACACTTGTGACCAAAATGAAACACTTGCGACACTTGTAATGACGACACTTGTGACACTGTCGAAGTGAGTAATTTTGAGGTGTAACAGATTGCCCCCCAAAGTATGAAGTTAGAAGATGAGAACTGATAACTAAAATTCTTTGTAGACTTTCAAGAAAGGGTGTCGACTCAAAGAAATTGACAGAAGCTACACACAACCATCAAACAAATATTAATACATGCTTCAAACCCAAGGTAGGCATACCTATTCTTGAGTGATAGAGATTTGCAAGATATGGCGCCATAAAATACATTTTGGATCCATAATTATATTGAAAAAATGGTATAGCCATTGAAGATACACTGTGGATCTATACTTCTGTGACCTGAATTGATCGTAGCCATGAAGAATACATAGTGTATCTACGATATAGCCACAACCAATACAAAGTGGATCTATGTAACAATATGTGTGTCCTTGTTCAAAAGAAACTCCTTCACAACCTGGGCGAAGTACATATCAGAGTGATCACTCAACCCAGGGTCTTCTTACCGATCCTGATGTAGTACGAATCTAACCATGTGAATAGATGTCCTGATGTCGAACATGGCAGAAACCACTTGATTACTAATCAATGATATAAACCATTAACAAGTGAGAGGGAGGTCACCATTGATGTCAGTGATTCCCAAGCTACTCTAGTACATTCCAACGAATGTGAATAGATGAACTGAAGTCGAAAATCCATGGAATCATCCGATCAGAGGTCAATGATGTAAACCCATTATCAGATGTGAGGAGGCCTGCCATTAAGGAATGCAGGTCCCAAGGTACTAACTGGTTTCTATGTCTACTTCTTAGATAATGTGTTGAAGTCGATAGGAAGAGACTCGTCGCAGGAGGGCCTTGATGTATCCCCCATCAATGACACGAAATTGACACAGAGATGTAAATGGGTAGATAAAATGAACATGGACTGACACGGGTATTGAGACAAGATATTTGTGATGGTTGACCCTCAAGGTGGATACTTCCCTTGAACACTGAGGCACAATAGTAGAAATATGACATGGACCAAAACACGATGATGCAGTGGATACTGTGACTTTCGTCAGGTGACCCAAAAGAGTAAGAAAAACTCAGAGGATTGGTTCAGTGCAGAGGTTCAATGGATTAAGATGTGCACAAAGAAAAAGTGTCATGTTCAAGGGAGACTCTAAGAGTTACTAGTAATGTTCTCAAAAACTGCTTGGCTTGCTTCCTTGAATTGTTTCCCCCATCTAGATAGACAAGTACCTCTTTTTAATTTAACAAGATCGAGGAGGGTAACACATACTTGATATAACTCACCTTTGGTAAGTTCCTCTTCAAAAAACTAGAAGAAGTAAGGTTTCAGTCCCATATGCATCTGTCAATGTTTGTTTAATGAGTCCAAAGATAGAAAACTTGAAGGTTTTTCATGATTATAGAGTCTGGAAAAACACTTAAAAGAGAACTCTCTCAGTTCCTTTTTCATAAAGTAGTCTGATGAGACTGAAAAAGAGATAAACTATCGCTCAACATATGTTTTCTTCAAATGCTTTAACGAGCGTGAAGAGAATAAGGTCTCTCAACAATCTTTTCATGTTTATAGAGTCTAAAAAGAGCTTAAAGAAAAGTCCAATGTTGTCCTTTTTCGTAATGTTAGTCTCACGAGGCTGAAAAAGAGATAAATTATCACTCAAAAGATGCCCTCTCAAACCTTTTAATGAGTGGGAAAGGAAGCAATATCACTTGACAATCTTTTCATGTTTAGAGAGTCTGAAAAGAGCTTAAAGGAGACTCTAGGGGGTTCCTTTTTCGTGTATCCATATAGGTTCAAAAAAGAGATAAAAGTTTACCCGGATGCATTCTCATGTATTTACGAGCACGAGAAAGAACAAAGACTAAGCTCGGTATGTGCCTAGCTTGAAAAGATAGTGGCTTAACTCTAGAATGATCATCAAAGGCTGGAGACATGTCGTCCAAGCTTCAATTCATTCACCAACTTTGAGGTTGTCACCAATTTCGCTAGTAGAGGAGAAAAAGGAGAAGGGTGGATGAAAAGAAGGTTCAAGAGAGGTGACCGTTTCATATTTTAATGAGCTTGACACATAAAGAAAAATTCTCAGGGCCTCTATTTCATTTTCTAACGAGCTTTCCACAGAGAAGAGAAACTATGCTTGTGGCCTATGCTTGATCATGGCTTCCAAGAGAATAATGCTCTGGAAGGATACCATGTCAAGGGAAAAAACTTAGTCATGGCTTCCAGGAAAGCTTCGCTGGATGGAAGATAATTACTCGGGAAGGAACAAATGTCAAGTGTCGCGATAGGGGTAAGGAGATCAAGCTCTAATAACCCTACCGAAGAAATCACCATGTCAACTACTGGATCCAAATCATCGGAAGTCAAAGGCATGGGAGACAATGGAAAATCAACATCAGGAGGGGAGATAGAGTGTATATCTTCCCAAATTTATTCACAAGGGGGGACAAAAGAGGATCGGTGATGGTTATTACCCTGAGGTAACTTATCTATGCGAAGCATTTCTGAAATAGATTCATCAAAAGGAAAAATTGGGGAAATGTAGTCGATCAGAGATGACAAGGAACTCAACCATGATTACATCGAGGAACTGTCGAGTGCCAATAGATGTTGGTCATCCGATGAGGGAGAAGCGGATTGGATAGAAATGTGTGATGGTTCGGCTGGACTAAGTGGCACAGTGGCACCTTGTGCATCAAATTCCAATGGACAAGGTACAATCCAAGGGTCAAATGATTCCAAAGATTGATAAGTCACGGTCGAAATCATATCGACAGCGGAAATACGATGTGTAGTCGGTGGAAGTGGTGTAGGGAAGGTACCCATGAGGCTAGAATATTTCAGTAAGACAACACCAACTCATTCATACATGATCTTGTGGTCTCCCAAGAAAGGAATAGTGTTTGTAGCGGGAGCACGAGCATCGATCGTGCAGAAATCCAACTGATCAATAGTGACAATTTTTCCCTGATGAGGAAATTGTGCACATTGAAAGATCAACGAGGCAACGACAGTCATAGCATAAAACCAACTTCTTCTAGGTAACAAGTTATAATTGAGGGGAGAATCGACCACCTCAATATCAATGGTAATAGTTTTCCCACCCAATTGGATGGGAAGGGACTGTAAAATCGCATGGGGATGAAAACCTCGCCCATCGAAGGAATGTAACATCATTGGGGATTTGTTGAGTGCTAGTGATTTTAAACCTTTCCAACATGCTAAATACATGACACAAGTAGAGGCTCCCTCATCCAAAATAGTTCGGTGGATTTGTTGATTGTGAAAAACAACATCAACTTGAAAAGCAAGTTGGTGGGAGAGTCAAGATGCATAATTGTCCAGGTTAATCATGATCTGGTTGGATGACTTAGGATCAACAGTGCCAATAGCATCCAAGAGAATTCTACATTGACTGGAGTGGTGTTGTAGAACTTCTAATGCAGACATAGCACACAGTGCTTGAGCCAAATCTTCAACAATGTTGTAGTTCTGGGCGGCACGTGAACTAGGATTAAAGGTAGCTTTGCGGATAGTGCTCTTAGGAGGGCGTAAGATAGAGTTGAACATGGGTTTCTCAATTTGAAGTGGTCTAGACAGAGGATTAATCGATGGAAGACTAACGGAGGATGGTGATGGATCTGATAAAGTACCAGTACCGTTAATGTCTTTTCCTTTGTCAGAGTTACCTGGTGTGTCATATGTCTTAGAGAGAGTGGTCAAATTAATCCCGTTAAACATATAAATATGTGCACTCGACGAGGTCTCATTAATAGGATCGATAGAATTACCCCTAGGAGAGGGGGTTTCAACAACCATGGATTGCTGCTGTGGAAAAGGCTGAGTAAGCATAGCTGGTTGTGACTTTCCTTGGAAAATTTTGGCCACTTCATTGTGAAGTGGATAGTCTCAAGTGTAGTGATCGTAACCACAAATGATACACAAGAATTTCAGTTTCCGTTGTGTTTTCTTTTCGGTAGCAGGTGTTTGAGCGTGATTTTTCAGTTGTGCATTGTTATTTTTTTATTTATTATTTGTCTTCCTCTTACCTCTGGATTGTTGTGAAGGGGCAGATTGAATTGCATTCACCTTAGAGATTTGAGTTTGGGGGGAGGTAGAGGAGAGTGTGAGCGATTGGGAAGTAGATTGAGTTTTGATAGAACCGATAACACCATCTGCATGAGATGAGGATGACAGTTTAGATGGATCAGTATTAGCTTGAGCAACATTTGGAAGAAAATCATACAAAGTACTAGATTGGGAATAAACCAAATTTAAGTACTGATCCCGAGCAATGGCTTGTTCCTCTGTGATCGTGCCACCCATAGCGACATCGCGAGCGATCAGGGGTAAAAGTGATTTAGTAAACCATTCCACCAATAATATGTCAGGAATGATTTCCTTGATCATCCTTCATCATTGCCTCCACTCATGAATATGGTCAGAGATATGCACAGAGTCAGTTTGATGAAGGGAGGTCAAGATTTTAGTACCTGTCTCATAGCGAATAGGTAGTTGAAAGTGCATAAGGAAAGACATGGCAAGGGAATTGAAATCATGAAAAGAAGCACGTGGTAGTTCAATATACCACTTTGTTGCCGAGCCTGTAAGTGTTCGCTGGAAAAGACACAAACATACAGAATCATCCATGAGGGATTTTGATGAACACCACAAATGGAAATCCATCACATGGTTGTTTGGATCTTTGCCAGATTTTTCGTCAAATTTCAGAATATCAGAAGGAAGTTTAGCTGGAATGACTGGCCAAACCAGTGAATGAAAAATAGGATCATTAGTTAACCGAGACAAGTCTGGGAGATCCAGAGTCGCAAGGAAAGGTAGTTTTCGGTTCATTTGCTGATGATACTAGTGTGGCATAGGAACACCAGTAGGACCATAAACTAGGTTAGGTGCATAGTTTTAACCAGTAGGTCCTCCTACAGACGGTTGTTGCTGGCCAGGATAAGCAATATTTGATGATGGATGAGAAACATTTTCATAACCTGGTGGGTTCTGAGCATTATAGGCCGGGTGATTTACTTGCCCATGAGGAGGATAAACATTTTTCCCTTGAGAATGGTAAGGACTAGATCCTGGAGGTGGATATACATCAGACCCATGAGGAGGATAAGACTGTGGTCCCAGAGAACTCCAGGTGGTGTTTGGGATGCCGCCCGGATAAGATTGTCCATGAGATGTTCCGTAAGGAAAAAGAGTTGATACCCCTCCTAGTGGATTATGAGATGAGTGCCCCCCAACGTGGGGCTGAATGAAAGTGCCTCCTAAGGATAATCCCCAGGATTGTGAAGGGTTTCCAGCAAACAAAGGTTGCCCCCCTTCCAGCGGTGGATTAATGACCAGGGCATGACTAGAAAATGGGGGTTGCCCTCCGGGAGGAGCATGAAAAGGGGGTTGTCCCCCAGGAGGGGTAGGTTCATTAGATGGTGGTTTCCCTCTAGCCATTTGTGTTTGGCCAACAGGGGTCTGCATTCTCAGCTGACAAGATGTCCCAACAGGATCTTGTGGAACATGTGGAGCTGTAGAGTAAAATATTATAGAAATGGGGGTAGATATTGAAGTGCCTTGGAGATGAGTAGAGGTGATGAGTCCAACATTAGGATGGACTTGTGCTGGTGTAACAATAGGGTTAATAACCTGATCGACTAGGTGATTCATGGTTTGACCAGATGGTCCTGTTTCAGTAGGAGGGTCGTGAGGATGAAAGGGATGTCAAAAGGATTCGAAATGTTCATAGAGATCGCGTCCTGATGAAGTCCTTCATATAGAATGAGCAGGTGTGGGATTGGTATCTACTACGGTGCTAGGACAAACAAGAGTCCTATACTCATAACCAAAGATTGGTTATGTGGATTCCATATATGTTTCGGTAAAATTCGTTTCCGGTAATCATGGGACCTCTTTGTCCATGATGTTCCCAAGGGAGTCTAAATGAACTAAAAGCGGTTCGAGAGGGTTTACCGACACAGATGTAGTGGGATTTTCAACTGTAACCAAAGCACCTTCTGAGTTATCTAACGGAGGAGAAATAACACTTCTAGTGTTGGATTGATTTTCTACCTCTCTACGATAGTTATCTTTTGGAGGGTTAGGAGGTAAGGGTTGATATACTTCCGGAGGAAACCTTTGCATCCTACGTGATCGAAAAAGACCTTTATCGTCTACGGGCTCAATTGTGGAGAATAACAGAACACACTGAAAATCTAGGGACAACTAACAAAAATAAACAACAGGCGCTAATAAAATCTAGGAATCAACCAAGTAGACAAAACTTCTCTCGATGATCGTACTAGTTGGTGATGAAATCCAATGTCGTGTGATCAAGTCGAGAAGGGCCTAGGGTATGGTGGAATAGTTACAATGGTGACCTTTTTAACGGACTTTCACCTTAGTGCAAGCTTCCATGCTGTAATTGTGGATTTACCCTCCAAGGAGCCCGAGTGAGTTTGACTAATGTCTATTCCAGGTACAGTGAGACTTCCCTTCACCATCACCTTGTGTAAGTACCTAAAGATTATGGCAACTAAAGATACCAATTCACAGTGAGTCCCTGGGAGGGTACAGTTGATAGTCCGATCCAGAACGTATGGGTAGGATAACAAGTCTGAAATCAACCCGAGAGGCTCCCACACATAATCATGGGTATACCTTCAAGTGACCCCCAATATATGATCCGACCACTACAAACAGTTGAACCACGGAGGGATAATCTCTGTAATTCGCCCGAATGCGACCTCGTGTGTAACCCCTATGTGAGAGGGGGATCCCAGAAAACTAATACGACAATTGGATTTGAATCTCCCTAGCTCAGGATGCTAATGTTTGTTTTTAAAACTTTGGAGAGTTGTACTCATAGCCTAATCCAAAGTGCTAACCCTAGTCTACTGTTGGTGGAAGATCCTAAAAACAAAAATGTTCTAGATAATTTTTAATTAGCATTTGTTTTACAACTGTTCTTTACTCAAAGGGTGTATGAAAGTGAAACTGATGGAATGATGACTCAATTCCCAAAAATATGCATAAAATATGATAAGAAATCATTTCTTTTCAATGAATTCCTATTTAAGGGAAGGAGAAAGAGTCGTTTTCACTATCAAACACTAATATGGAATGTCCTCAATCAATTTGTTCTCAATCGAATTCAATGCAATGCTAAAACATTTTAGAAATGCCTTCTAATATGAAAACCAATAACTAAGATGTATCTTTGTCATTCATATGTGAATGATGATTAATTCAATGCAAAAAAAAAACTTCTCTTGCCAACTATCCTTCCAGATCAAGGAGATTCAGACAAGAATAAGCAGATTTCACACAAACAACACACCCTATTGCTATGATTGAAACAGGAAGCAAAGAGAAAACAAAATATAACAAAGAAAATCAAACAATTCACACAAAAGAGAGATGTTTAAGAAAAATGACCTCAAAGAACCAAATGAGATGATTCACAGATTTTTTATGCCCTTCACCAGAGTTCCCGCTCCGTCAGATAAGAAAGAAGAAAGAAGTGGATTGATTCCAAGTTCTCAATAGAAGAAAAATCGAAAATAAGGAAGAAGTCCACAAAATCTGAACAAAAAAGTGCTTATTTCTCAGAAGGAGGGATGTCAAAGGTCAATAAGAAGAAGCTTGAATCACAAAGAAGCTCAGCAAGTGAAAAAAATAGAGACTAGTCTTCAGAAAAGACAATTCTTGAAAGGATTTTTGCAAAGAGAGGCTGGTGCTCTAGTGTAAGGGGCACCAGAGTGTTATAACACTCTATCTAAGGCCTTCAGGGAGCATTGGTGCCCTAACAACAAGGTAGGGGAGTGCCAGGCTTCCACAACTCACAAAATTGTCCAAAAAACCCAAAATTTCAGTCAAACTTTGGCAATCAAGATGAATGTGATGGGGTAAGGAGTCAATCAGCATATGAAATCAAACATATGAGGTGAAAAAGGTCTAAAAAGAACAAAGGGAAAGAGAAGGTCTGTGAGGAAAACCAAAACTGAAAGTTTTGATTCGATCCCCAGTGGAGTTGCCAATTTCTGTTGAAGGAAAATCTCCCTGCAGATAGGTAGATCTCCTCTTGAGAGATAGAATCTTAACTCTTAAGACATAAGATGCTTATCATGGACACTGAATTCATTTTAGATCTATATAAACTAATGCCTGAGGAGGAAGGAGAAAATAAGTACCTTTTACCGGTGTTTGTCCCTGCATAGTCTGAGTTGAGCTCCAATCTTAAACTCCTCGATAAGCCTTGTAGACAAACAAAAGTACAAACAACTTCCTACTCTACTGCGATTAGTTCAAAATAGATCTATCTATTAGAGACAAATTCATGTGAAATAAAACATAGAATTGAAAGAAACAGGCCAAGCATATTATATTAATGAGAACAACAATGAAGAATACTTACAACCATAGATGTGAGTGTAGAAACTTCGTCAAGCCCTCCTTGTCCAAACCCTTGCTCAAATAGTCCACACACAGAATGATGATGCTCCAAACAACATCTTCTTCATGAGATCATAAGTTGGATGCTTCAAAATACTTTTTCCATTCCATTTCATCATGAGAAGGCCTTCTTAAATAGGTTTGGAGAGGCCCAACCACTTGAGATATCTTTGGAGTAAATTTAGGATTTTCCTCCTTCAGTTATGTATCTACCCTAAGATCATGGCTTGAACAAGGATTTAGAACCAACCACCTTCAAATATTGAGGGGATCTTTCCCTCAATCTTCTCAACAAACCAAAATTCACCCCGAATAGGTAGCACTCCTCCAAAAAGTGCATCAGAGCATTATAGTGCTCCTTGAAAGAAGAACAACAAGTGTTGGTGCTCCTAATAGTGGAAACGCTCCCCATAAAGGGCATCAGGGAATTATAACACTCTCTAACAGTATATGGGGGAGCTCTCCTCTCCAAAAATACCTTTTGAATGGGTTTTCTAGTGGCAAAAGGTTTATAAACTCTGTTAACCCATTCCTCTTCTTCCAAATCAATTGTTTGAGGTGTTTCAAGTGTCCTTCTGATGTCATTATAGGCACAACATAGACATTATGGTAGTATGATTTTTATGACACTTGCGACACTTGCAACACTTGTAATGATGACACTTGCGACACTATCGAAGTGAGCAATTTTGAGGTGTAACACCTTGGGGTGCCCCAATCTTGTTCATGAAGAAGAAAGATGGGACCTTGAGATTGTGCATCGATTTCAGAGAGTTGAAAAAAGTGACTATAAAGAACAAGTATCCTCTACCAAGGATTGGTGATCTCTTCGATCAGTTGAAGGATGCAAAGATATTTTCTAAGATAGATCACAGGTTAGGATACCATCAGGTAAGGATTAAAGAGGAAGACATTAGCAAGACCACCTTCAGGACAAGGTATGGTCATTATGAGTTCACAGTGGTGCCATTTGGGTTATCAAATGCATGAGTTGTTTTCATATGATTAATGAAGGGCGTTTTTTGAGAATATTTAGACAAGTTTGTAATTGTATTTTTGGATGAGATCCCTATATATTCCAATTTGGAAGAAGATCATGCACATCATGTGAGGATGGTGTTACAAGTTCTAAGAGAGAATCAATTGTACTCCAAATTGATCAAGCACTCATTTTATCAAAACAAAATTCACTATTTGGGGCATATCATATCTGAAGAAGGGATAACATTGGACGCTGAAAATATTGAGGCCATTAAAGGGTGGAAAACAACTAAAAATGTGAAAGAAGTCAGTTCCTTCATGGGTCTATCTGTTACTATGGAAGGTTCATTGCAGGGTTTTCGAGAATAGATCACCCCATCACTTCCTTGCAAAGGAAGGGGAAAACGTTTCAATAGACAAAAGAATGTTTAAAGATATTCCAACAATTGAAGCAGATGTTAACCAGTGTTCCAATTCTGAAGATCACGGATCTGAATGAAGATTTCCTGGTTTGCAAAGACGCATGAAAATAAGGACTAGGAGGATTCCTTAGTCATAAAGGATTTGTGATATGTCTCAAGTCAAAAAAAGTGAAATAGCATGAAAGGCTCTATGCCACTCATGATTTGGAGTTGGAATCAATTGTACACGCTCTAAAGAAATGGAGACACTACCTCATGGGAAATAGGTTTGAGTTCAGGAAATACCATAATGGTATGAAGTATTTGTTTGATCAACCTACATTGAATGCCAGACATAGAAGATGGTTGGAATTCCTTTGTGAATATGAATTTGATATCAAGCACATCAAAGGAAAGGAGAACATAGTGGATGATGCACTCAACAAGAGAGTGCATGAACTGCATGCTACAACCATTAACATGTATCATATGGATCTTAAAGGCAAAATTTTTGAGGTTGCAAAATTTGATTTGCAGTACATGGAATTGGTAACTAAATTGCAAGAAGGTAAAATGCAGTAGAAAGATGAAGATTATGAATTGGGAATTGATGGAATTCTATTGTATGAAAACATAGTTTATGTACCAAATTCTCCAGAATTGAGGAGTGTGATTTTAAAAGAAATGCATAATGTGTCATATGTTTTGCACCCTGGATATCAAAAAATAGTTTCAACAGTCAAGATCCATTACCATTGGCTATGTATAAAGAAAGAAATTGTAAAGTACATTTCCATATGTATAGAGTGTCAAAGGGTCAAAGATGAGAATAGACACCCAACTAGGTTTTTCTATCCATTACCCATTCTTGAGTGGAAGTGAGAGGTGGTGACAACGGATTTCATCACAGGATTACCTAGAAAATAAAAAAAACATGATTCCATCATGGTGGTGGTATATAATCTCACGAAGGCCACCCATTTTATTCAATTGAAGACTACTCACAAGGAAACTAATGTTGTTGATATTTACATGAGGGAAGTAGCATGCTTTCATGGCATACCCAAGACAATTGTGTCTGACAAAGACCCAAAGTTTACCTCAAAGTTTTGGAGATGATTATTCAAGGGGTTCAGAACGAACTTGAACTTCAACATAGCTTATCATCCCAAGTCTGATGGACAAATAGAAAGAGTAAATCAAGTGATAGAAGACATGTTAAGAATGTATATGATTGGCAAACCATCTAAATGGGATTATTATCTACACTTGGTAGCATTTTCCTACAACAATGCGTATCAAGCATCACTGAAGATGAGCTTGTTTGAATCACTTTATGGCAGAAAGTGCAACAACCCAGTAAGTTGGGACAACCCTACTTATAGGGCAGTGGTTGGGCCAGAGTTGTATAGGGAAATGGAATATCAATTGTTAAACATAAAAATGAATTTTAAGGCTACACAAGATAGACAAAAAATTAATGCAGAGAAAGGAAGAACCCACGGGGATTTTAAAGTGGGTGATCATGTTTTCCTGAAGGTGAAAGCCTACATAAGTTCCCTAAAGATGGGAAGATGTTCCAATTTGGCAGCCAAATATTGTGGACCATTTGAAATCCTAGAAAGGATTGGAGCAATAGCTTGCATGATTACATTTCTTGCATCCATGACTATTCATAATGTATTTCATGTATCATTACTCAAGAAGTATATACCTAATGATAATCATGTGATTGATTGGAATGTTATTCAGGTGGAGTAAGAAGGCTCATTGCAAGTGTAGCCTATGTGCATACTGGACTAGAAGAGAAAGAAACTCTGGAATTGAGTCATAAAGCTTGTAATGGTTTAGTGAACCCGGTACGGTATTGAGGACACAACATAGGAGCATGAAGATCCTATGTGGGCAGAGTACCCACATATTTTTGAAGATTTTTGAAATCTTGATGTTGTTGTGTAAATAAGTTTCATTGGGGACAGTGCAAAAATAAGGGGAGGGGATTGTAACACCCAAAGGATGAGCCCCTGCTGAATTGTAATTATGTTTATAGGCTGGTGAGCCAAGTGTTTATAAAATGGAAGACTTATGTGTTTATTAGGACAGAGAGCCCAAATGCTAAGTCCAATGAGCCTAATTTTGTATATGTAAATAATCATATCATTAATAAAATTACATCGCTGCATGTAGACCGACCAGGAAGAAAGAGTTATGGGGGACTAAGCTCCACCAGGTAGGGAAAGGGAAGGGGTTAAGTGTCTAGGAATAAGGGCTAAGCTAGAGGGATTACCTTTAAAGGAATAATATTATATTATTATTTCCTAGTGGCTAAGGTTTGACATAACCTATGTTGTCCTAAGTTCCCGAGGAAAGGGAACGAGTGTTAAGTGGAGCTCATGCAACTTCAGGAAGACATGTGTCGACCTGGGCGCATGTCATTTTTAGGTGGGAAAGTTAGCTCGTTGGGGGTTCCCTCACCATTCTCGTGATGGTCACCACTTCGGATGTCATCCATACTCCCCATTGACACATATACTGAGACATGAGAGCCTTGACGCAACCATTCATTGCCTCCATCGTCTATCTCTACAAATTCTGAAACCTGCATGCCCATTTTATGAAGCTAACTATTTTTCCTATGAAGCACAACACGACTGCATAGTGTTTGGGCCATATCACGCCTTAGCCTTTTCTATTGCTACCCACATTTTCTCTAGATTGGTGTGGCTTGCTGTCATTACCAGAGGCCATACCTATTTTTTGTTGTGGAGGCCACCCACTAGACTTAGGAGATGGATAGACAAGGCAGGTTGTCTGACCTGTGAGAAAATGTCTCCAGGTGAGAGAGTGTGCTAAGGAAGTGATTTCTCTTGGAGGGAGTACCGTAGCAGCTACAGTATTCTGAGACTTTCAGTCCAGCCCATTGTTGAAGCCCTGGAGTGGAGGTGGAAAACCATTGGACTTGTAATAGTGAAGGTGTACACTCCTGGGGTGGGACAGGCATGTGGGGAATGAGGGTCTGTCGGTTGTGGGTGTAAGTGGCTCCTGGGATAAAATCCTTCCTGTTGATCTGTGTGACTTTCCTATTGTCGTTTCCAAGCCTAAGAATCCCTTGCCCGATGGAGTTTAGTCCCAGCTTGGGGGTGACCCACTGTTGAGCGTGATGAGTAGCATGGTCTAAGGTTGGG
Source organism: Picea abies (assembly GCA_900067695.1). NCBI lineage: Eukaryota > Viridiplantae > Streptophyta > Pinopsida > Pinales > Pinaceae > Picea > Picea abies. The sequence continues at coordinate 5,099 of CBVK0103790616.1, read as the reverse complement.
AGGTTTGTGGAAGGTCTACATGAAGTTGGTGGTCATGATTTAAAACATAAGTACCAAATCTTTGTTCTCTGTATGATGTGTATCTTGAAATCAAGTTATAATGTTATCAAAATTTTCTTTATATATTGCATGTATGTTTTAATATTTTTTTTTCCGCATGAATAGGTGTATGAAAATAATGCTATAATTGTTTAAATTGCATTAGAAATAAATGCATATAAATATATGTGGTATCAGACCATGAAATTTATTTGGTGGAATGGCCTGGCTTGTTGGTTTAAGGTTGGGAATGTCACAAAATGGTATTAGAGAAGAAAAACAAAGATATAGTTGTTTAGGTAGAATTACATGGTAGAGGTTTAAAGGTCAAGGACATTACACCTGAGACATACCTTTTTCCGGAATAATTTATTGGCTGGAGAAAGGGTTAAATTCATTCTGAATAGATGTTTTTTCTGAACCAATTAACGAGTGTGAAGGGAACAAGGCTACTCAACGATCTATTCATATTTAGGGAGTCTAAAAAGATATTAACTATGGACTCTGAGGGGGTTCTTCTTTCGTAAGTAATCACCAAGGCCTGAAAAAGAGATAAACCAAAACCAACGAGAATATCCCTTTTCGAAAATTTAGTCCCCTAGGCTCAAAAAAGGGTTAAACATATGCCTAAAAATACTCCTCTAGGGAACCAAAGGTCCTAGAGCATACTTGTATTCATAAAATTAGCCATCTTGACTGAAAAAGGTGTAAGATATCATTGGACATATGTGCCTTCAAATTCGAGTTTCATGATCCTTAAGGGAAACAAGATCACTCGTCAATATTTCCAATTTTTGAGAGTCTGAAAAGGGATTAAAAAAGACTCTAGGGGGGCTACTTTTATCAAGTAATCTAGACGTTATTTAAAAGAATAAATACAGTCTCGTTGGATGTTTCTTTCGAAATTGAAATCAAACTTGAAAGAAAACAAACCGTGCTCATAAGGTATTCCCATGGGTAAGGCCAAGAATGATGATTAGAAAGAAGAATGAGGCTTCAATATGTAATCATAGTGGGACTAATAAAGACTCCCAAGCCTATAGAAAAATCTCACATCATGGATGCCAAAATGTATCAAAGGATATACCTAGGGCATCCATGTAGAGGTAGGCTCTACCACCTATTTACGACACTTCTAAAGAAACATGGAAGGTTTTGTGTCTCACTTTGGTGGGATCGATCCTATGACAAAGAGGAAAAGACAACAATATGCATAAAGATGGGAGTGAAAACCTAACCTATATGAAAAAGTTGAAAAATGACTTTTACAATGGCATGACATGAGTGTAACCCATCTCAAAAATTTAACAAACTGAAAGGACAAATCCATCAGAATGAGCCAAATATAACTCAATACAGAACTCAAGTAGCCACCAAGTGAGGAAAATTGAGAAAGGGGACCAAATTAGGGAAAAAACGGCCAAAGAAGTCTATAAATAGAGGTGGAAAGCTCATTTTTACCATTGCAATTTGGAAATTAAAAAAAGAAGTCAAAAACCCCTTTTATCAAAACAAAAATTCCAGGAGCTACGGTGGAAGAAAAACCCTCACACTTAGACCAAGTAAGTACAAATCATCCCCTCTTTCATTCTAGTTCATTCATTTGAATTCATTTTTTTGTTTGTGAGGTGTTCACCCTTTAAAAAGGGTTACGTCTACGTGTGCGCGAGGTATCCACGGTCAACCCACATATGTACTCAAGTTGAGTAATAAACAACTCAAGTAGATAAGCAATTGTTCATAGTATAACCCGTGTACACCTCCTTTTGTATTGAAAAATATAAAACACAAGTATTAAACCCTCTCCAAATTTTGTGTGTGATAGGATGTATATTCACTGGAGAGAGAGGAAAAAAGAGGAGCTAGATGTTTTGGTTGAGGAGGACCCTGTGGCCATTTCTACGCTAAAACAATGTGACTTATGGAAATTTTTCCAATGTCCGTTCATGAGGGCACAACCGAGGTTTCTCAATGCTCTAGTGGAGTATTGAATTCCCGATGTAAAGGATTTTATGTTGGAGGGTCAATCACTGAACTTGATGATATGGGACATTTACATCCTGACTTACCTCTCTAGAAGAGGGGAACCAATCAACTTGAGGACCTTTCCTCCAAGGCCATACAAAATTGAGGACTACATCAAGATGTATTATGAGGCTACTACCGATAAAGTAGGTTCTCAGGCACCAATTCACAATATTACTAGCCTCCCCCTTTGCATTATTTTTTTCATGATCAGGTGGATCACAGGATCCACAAAAATCCATCAAGCCTCTCATGCACAGATGCACTATGCAGTCCAATGTTTATAGGCTACCATGTTTGACTAGAGTACTACCATGCTGATATGCATGAAGAGACAACTTATAGACTGTTGTAGGCATACAAACAAGAACTCCAGGTTTGGCACAATTCTATGCTCATTCTTCTTTGAGAGAGTGCCTAGTATCATCCATAGAGAAATAGTATGGGGGAATATTTCCTCTTTCCCAACATTGTGTAGGTGGGTAATTTTGTTGCCTAGGAAGGGTGGAGGAATAACACATGAGGCCTTTGATGATAAATTATTCGACTAGTGGGCTTATCAGATTCCAGTGATAGAGGACTATCCCTATGCAGAGATAAGTTTCCTTAGAGATACTGACATGACCTTGCCCCCTAGCGAGGAGAGAGACGATATAGGTAACAGATTTATTTTTAAAGTTATTAAATTTACAATTATATATATATATATATATATATATATATATCATTTTTATGTGTATGTCAGAGTACTAACTTAAAAATATGTCATGTACATATGTGAGACCTATTCAATCGACAGAGTTTTCCAGGACCAGGTGTCGTCCTCAACCAGAGGTAGGATTGTTGTCACAGGGGAAAACCCAGGGTTCAACTCCAAGAGCACACCAACAATCCATAACTACTGGCCCTTTTGGAAACACCTGCGAAGCATATGCAGTCTCACACGAAGTAGCTATAGGGGGTTACAGGACACAGGTGTCTACAACCAGAGGGAATGCACAATGGATTCACAACAACAATACACAGTCACCTAGTATGATTTATCTTCCTTAAACATACTGCATAAGTTATACTTCAGATTTACTCAATATCACAATAACAACATATCAAATGACAGAGAACACAACATCAATGACACACAACACAAGATATACACGGTTCACCCTCTCCCTTGGGATACGTCCACATAATTGTGATTTATAATATATTAAGATGAAGCATACAGTTCTTTTCTGCACTCTCAACTAGCATATCTTCTCTCTTCTCCTCTCTATCTCTCCCCTCCCTATGGACCTAGCTGCAGGGTTGATCTTTGCACCCAGATGAAGATCTTACAATACCATAAGGCTCTCACACTCAACACTTCCTTCTCACACAATAATACTTACTTGATCACACAAGAACAATGAACTCTCGACCAATCTAGCACCAACAATACCAGTACTCATATTAAAATTTGTGGCTGGTTTATTAATTCAATTCCATCGAGAGGTAGAGTTGTTTGAAAATCCAACTTTAGATAAAACGTTTCAAAGATCTTTGGCTATAGAAAGGAAATCCGCTCCTAGAGGTCGTATTCCTCAGTACCACCCTTACACCAACTCCCCCACCTATGAACCATCCATGTCCCATCCCTCATCCCACTTTCCACCTCCTCAGACTCAAAATCCCACACCCAATACAGATACAAGGACACCCTAGTGCTCATTCAACAAAACTACTTCACACAACTCATCAGATTGTCGAATCCTCCAAAATCTAAAAACCAACAAAACTCTACTCACTGATCTCATTGCACCTTCCCAAGTATAATATATCGAAGAATTTTCGTTGGACAATCCCATAGAATTAGATCCCTCATTGATTCTAATGACCCAGTAATATTCGAACGCATCCACCCAACCCCTCTTCGCCCATAATTGCCAAATTTAAAATGCCTTGGCTTTATTGATTATGGACAATGGAAGCCAAAAACATTTGGTGTCTCAAGCCCTTGTCAACTGCCTTACTTTTGTCACTACTCCACATCTGCAGCCCTATTAAATCAGATGGGTCCAGAAGGATGACCCTCGCCCTTAGTTTCCAAGCGTTTTCTGGTCACTTTTTTCATAGGCCAATTCAAATATATTGTCCTTTGTGATGTCACCCCCGTTAGATTGTGTGGATTTTCTGCTTGGTATCCCATACCAATCCCAAAGAAATTCTATCTATCTAGGCAAATCCCGCTAGTACAAAACTACCAAAGAATGCCACACTTATATCTTAACTACAACAAAACCCAAACCCCCTTCTACCAAAGAAAAAATCGCACATGTGCACTTAAACCAATGTGTATCTCTCTATTTGGTGTGCCCAATAACACCAAACAATACCATGCACCCTGTTCCTAAAACTATGACTCCCCTCCTCCACGAGTTCTCAGAGGTATTTCAACCTATGGAGGGACTTCCCCCCTCCCACCACATTGACCATTCCATTCATATCATCCCTAGATCTGCCTTACCTAATGCCCCTACTTACCAATTGAACCCAATAGAAACAGAGGAATTGGAAAGACAACTAACCGACCTCATCAACTATGGCCACATCCAACCTTCATCTTCTCCCTGTGCTTCTTCCGCCTTTGTCATCCCTAAATGAGATACCTCAGAAATGTTCCTTGTCACTAATTACCAAGCCTTGAACAAAGCCACAATCAAAAACTGTTACCTCCTTCCCCGGGTTGAGGAAATAATCGACACCCTCCAAGTTGCTAAGTGGTTTACTAAATTGGATTTGAAATCCGGCTACCATCAAGTTTGAATGAACCCAGATGATGTTTGGAAAACAATGTTCATGGCCAAATTTGGTCTTTTTGAGTGGAAAGTCATACCTTTCGGTCTCACCAATGCCCCAGCTACTTTCATGGGGCTCATCAATGACATCTTCAGAGCACATTTGGGTCGATTTGTGGTCATATACTTATATGACATTCTCATCTTTAGTCGGACATGGGACACTCACATGCAACATGTCTGACAAGTTCTCCAAATTCT
>CBVK0103790604.1:2950-18441 GCA_900067695.1 Picea abies | reverse complement strand
TTCATTGTACCCTCTCTCTCTCTCTCTCTCTCTCTCTCTCTCTCTCTCTCTCTCTCTCTCTCTATATATATATATATATATATATATATATAAGAACGAGACTTGTTCATAGAATCATTTCATTCGAGCTTGTACATTGAATATATTTTAAAAGAAGGTTTCCCCCTCAAAGTGAACTATTATTCATTGACTCTTTATCATTATCATGGCATTAGTTCATAAAAACATCTTGGTCAAATATTTCCCTCCTTTCATGTATCCTTTGAATGTTTCAAGACATATCTTGGAAGACAATTAGGATATGAATAGAAATACCCAAAATAACCTTTAAAGGCGGCACATCTATGTCAATTGGCTTGACCCACCAAAGGGATTCAGGATCAAGATGGAATTCTACATAGAGAAAAACTTGGTGTTCAGAGGCAAACTCATTATTTGGCCCCCTTACATGCTATGGCACTATATTAATGTAGTTAAGATCCTCTTGGGGTAGTTTTGAGTGGACTAACATAGGCTTCAGGTTAAGACACAGAATTATATTATGTGGGATGACAGGGTATTCTAGCTATGTCATATGGAGGATATTCAGATAGAGGATAATTTTTATTTCTAGTTCTCTATCTACTATGAGATATGTACACAATTATACAACCTCTTTTCTATGAAGGAAGTGCCTTGAAGATGATAAAAAATCAATGAATACAATCCTCATTTAGGGGGAGACCTCCTTTTATAATATATCCAATTCAGAAGACAAGATGAGATGCATATACAAATGATTTTACTTTATTATAAATAGGAGATAAGGTGAGAATGATATAAAATTCAACTAATCAGACCTGATAATAAATAATAAAATCATAAGAAATGAGTGTTAGGGCATTAACATATGCCCTCTCTTTTAAAAATGATTTTCCCTCAAAGCTTGTAATTGAGGGTATTTCTTCATGAGCGCTCATTTTCCCATGTAACTTCGTCTAGAGGAATATTCTTCCATTTTATTAGGTACTCCATATTGGTTATATTCTGTAGAGATACAGAATGCCTATCTATAACTTTTTCCAACTCAAGAATCAACTTCCCTTCTTCATTTAGTTATAGAATGTTTGTCTCCACCAACATAGTTTGTCCCGAAACCTTTTTAGGAAAGATACATGAAAAACATTATGAATGCAAGAAGAAGGAAAATATAAATAATACTCCACTTGTCCAGTATTATGAATAATATTGTAAGGTCCATAAAATTGTGGAGATAATTTTTTATTCTTCTTTTGTTTGAGAGTAGATTGCTTATAAGGTTGCAGTCTCAAAAATGTCCAATCGCCCTCAAAATGTCTTTCACTTTGATGTTGATCTTCTTTCTTCTTCATCCTCTTTTGCGCCATTTGAAGGGTTTTCTTAATAATTTTCAATGTTTCTTTAGTCTTTTCCATATGTTACTCTATTTCTTCCACTTTGGAATGGTCCTACAAAAATGTGATATTCTAGGAGTTGGATATGCAAAAAGGGATTCAAATGGGGACATTCTAGTAGGTATGTGATATGTGGTATTATACCACCATTCTGCTATAGGAAGCCACTTCACCCATTGAAATATCTTGTCCAAATAATAGTAACGTAAATAAAATTAATATTTCCATTTGACCATATTTTTGTGGATGATATATTGAGCTCATAGCTAGTGTTGTTCCATTGATCTTCCATAAATCTTTCAAAACATTTCCTGTGAATTTTGTATTTATGTCGCTTACTATTACTTAGGAATTCCATGAAGTCTATGAATTTCCTTCATGAACACTTATGCCACTTTAATTTCTATACATGTACTTTGAATTCCATAAAAATGTGCATATTTTGTGAGTCTATCCACGACCGCAAAAATGACATCCTTACCTTCTGATTTCAGTAAACCTGTGATGAAATCCATTGATATATCTTCCCATATTTTATTAGGTATGTGTAAAGGATAAAGTGAACCTAGATTTGTTATTGTTTCTCCTTGATCTCTTTGGAAAACCTGACATTCTCTTACAAATTTTTGAATGTCTTTCTTTATACCTTCCCCTAAAAATCTTTTTTGATCCTTTGATATGTTTTAAGTAACCTTGAATGTCCTGACATTAGAGAGTCATGAGACTCCCTTAATATTTGTTTCTTCAAATTTTATTGATAGAATAAAAATACTACATCCATGTACCAGAGAATATCTCTCTTCCATTCCCAGTGTTCCATAGAGTTTATCCCTTCCATAATACATTGTATTTTTTGTTTAATAGTATTATCATTTTCCATTCATGGTCGACGATATTCTTCTAACCACACATGAATGGAATATGTAATGGAATATAATCTTGAGGCTTCTTCTATTATGGAAAGGGCATTCATGACCACATTGTCCTTCCCATTTTTATATATTATTTCAAACTCAAACCCATTTTTGTTGTTCTTCTAAGGAAAATATTTTCTCCAAAAATTACTTTAGGCTATCATGGTCTATCTTGACGTTAAAATCCCTCCCAATGAGATATTGTTACCAGTTTGTTATTACATGTAAAATTGCTACCATTTTTTTTCACATGTAGATTTCACCAAGTATTTTCCTTGTAATTGTTTAGTTTTAAAATTCGATGGTCTCCCTTCTTACATCAATACTACTCCAATTCCTTGTTTGTATGCATCAAATTAAACTATGAATGTTATTTTCCGAAATAGGGTGTTTCCAATATTGGTGTAGAATACATGGCATATTTTAAGACTAAGAATTACAAGGTAGCCTATTTATTTCATACAAATGAATTTTTCTCCAAGAGAGATGTGAGTGGGATTGCAATGCATGCATAATTCTTCAAAACATTCAAAGAATATCATGTAAGACCCAAAAATGCTCTAAGACTTTTGATGTTCTTAGGAGTAGGACATTTTGTTATAGATTAGATATTTTGAGGGTCCACCTGAATCCCTTCCTTTAAAGTAATATGACCCAAATATACTACTTGTTGTTTCCCAAAATAAAATTTGTCAGATATTTTTACATACAATTGATTGTTCTCAAGAATTTGCAAGACTTGATCCATATGTTTAATGTAGTTATCGCATGATTTTCTATAGACAAGTATATCATCAAAGAAAAAAACACAAAATTTCTTAGATGTGGTTGAAACTTTTTGTTCATAAGTCTTTGAAAAGTTGAAGGAGCATTAGCGAGCCCAGAAGGCATGACCAAGAACTCATAGTGCCCATAGTGAGTTCTAAAAGTTGTTTATGGAATGTCATATTTTCTTAATTGACTATCCTGATTTAAGATCTATCTTTGTAAAATAAGCCACTCCATGAAGCTCATATAATAGCTCATTAATATTTGGAATAGGAAATTTATCCTTTATGGTGATTTTGTTTAGATCTTTATAAGTAGGACACAACCTCCAACAATGATCTTTTCATCTCACCATCACTACTAGAGATTAAAATGAATTCCTACTTGGTTTAACAATACCCGAATCGAGCATGTCTTGTACTATTTTATCAATCTCCCCCTTTTGTTGATGAGGATGCCTATAGGGAATATTATTAGGAGTATTTCCTTGTATTAGTTTGATTTGGTGTTCATCATCTCTATATGGAGGTATACCTTTAGGAATTTCTTGTAAGACCCTATAGTGCTTTATGAAGATGCATATTAATTCCTTTGGAATATTTTCATATTCATGCTTAACTTACATAGAATAAAGTTTAACCAAAATTCCCTTGCTACCCTTTTATATCATATTTTCCATTCTATGAGAAATGATGATATTTTCCATTCCTTCCAATTCAAATATCATAAATAATTAGTTATAGTTTGTAGAAATTTTACCTAATGTTCTTGAAAATTGAATCCCTAGAAAAACATCTACACCTCCAATTGGAATTACATACATTGGGATTTCCAAATTATATTCTCCCATACTTAGTTTAATTTTGTGGAATTTTCCCAAACAATATATACTCCCTCCATTAGCAACCAAAAATTCAAAACTTGTCATTGGATATAAAAAACAATTGAGGCGCTCTGCTAATATTTTACCAACGAAGTTATGGGTACTACCTAAATCAATTATAAATGTAACCTAAAATATTCAAGGTTTGAGCTACTGACAAACCTATGAATGTGTGAGCAAATATTTTTCACCTGTCTGAGTCAATGTCGTGCACAATTTCTGCCTCCATTTTTTGTTCTTTTAAGTTGACAAGTTCTTCCTGATTTATTTTTGTACATGCCTCCACTTCCTCCTCATCATTATTTTCTAAGGTGAACAATTTTGTTTCTTTACATTTATGCATTTTTTACCATTTGTTGTCACAACCAAATCACAATCCTTTATCTCTTCTTTCCTCCATTTTATTCTATGATATTTGAGTAGGTTGAGGTATGGTTGTCTTATGAACCCCAAAATAATCTCTACTTCCTACATATGCTCCAATGATATACTTGTGTGTAGCCGTATTCTTGTATTTAATGACGAACAAATTTCATATATTTCATATTATTTTCAGGATGTTTTAGGATAATATCATGTCTAATGTCTTCTTTTAATCCACCCATATAAGCTTCCAACAAATTTTCATCACTTATGTTATCCACCCTTATGGCCAATGCCTAAAATTCTAAATTAGAATCTTGAATACCACCTAAGTGCTTGATTATTGTCAATTGACTAAATTAGTCATGTTTCCAAACTTTCCCATATTCTTCGTCTAAGTCTCGTGTAAATAGAACCAAAGTATAATGATAATAATGAGGATTCCTTCTAACTACCCATTGATACCATTGATATGGTTTTATCTCAAATTTCAAAGTTGCTATGTGAGTCCTTTTCTTATCATCCATAATATTATTCAGTTCAAAATATTTCTCTATTTGGTTCAACCAAGTAAATACCTATGTTTCATCAAACTTCCTTAATTCAAACCAGGAAAATTTCACTCCTTTTGGAGACCATCCATAAGTAACTCCACTATTGGAGTTAAATCCCCTCAGAAAATTCTTATTATTGGAAAGTTGTTCAACCAAAATACTACCTTTATTTTCATGAGTCCCTTCATACACCTTATCAATTTTAGGGAACCTCCCATTTAAGGATTCTATAATATTATGTTCCATTTGTTCCAAATCTCCATCCATTTTATGTTCCAACTACTCTAATTTTCTATCCATTTTCTATTCCAACCAATTCATATGTTTCTTATTTTCATCCAACTTCCTTTCCATTTCATTTAGTATTAATAAAATCAACTTGTTTCACATAAATATCCTTCAATTCAATGATTTGACTGTCCAATTTAGATAGTTGATTGTGTATCTCTTCATTTTCTTCATGAGTCATAGAGGATATTTCTAGAGCTTTAATTAGTGAAGTAAATTTTGGATCTTTCTTTTAAGTGATGGGAAAAAATTATTGGGTCCAAAGGAAAAGGGAGTGTTAGGTGTTATAGCTTGTTGATATATGTGTAGGGTCCAACTATAGTATTCATCCAAGTATCTCAGGGGACTAACTAAGCAGGCTCAATCGTGCCCTTGTAAGTACTACTCAAATACCCAGGTACTAGAGAGTGGTCTCCCAAAGTTTCATTGGTTGTGTACAATAACAACAAGATGGTCAAATAGTTTATCTAAGCCCAGTTTCAAGTACATCTAGGAAAATCCTATATACCCAAAATGACATGGAAGAGATATTGCGTCTATAGGTACTGTCTGATGTGCTACTACTGGAAGGAGTACCAACATGGGTGACAAGGGTTTCTAACTAGGTGAAACAACATTTTTCCAACCATGTGAAACCATGTGTATTTTCCACATGTCTTATTCCTCAATCATAGTTTTACCCACTGAGTGATAGATCCTATGTTATTTAAAGACAATAGAACACATCTCTATTTATTTTTTGAATGAGCTTGCTAACCCCCCCAAAAAATCTTAAAATAACCAAAAAATAACATGTGCAAAAATCCCAACTTCCACAATCAATATATCATAAAATATAATGATTCAAAATCTCAAAACGTTTTCACATGTACTTCACAATTTCAACTCAACATTCTCAAAATTTCAGATTTTGAAACCTTACTAGTTTTAGATAATTGATTTTAGTATTAATCACAAACCTTGTATTCAATGGACTATATATCTAAAAGTATAGAGAACCAAAACCTGAAATTTTTACCACATATACTATGACACTTATCCTGAGTCTCCACAAAATTTCACTATCTAAAAATTGCTAGAAAAAGAGTTATAGTCACAATTCGAAGATGACTCGTTTAAAATTGATTTTAGGATGAGTCACAAGACCTATATGCCATAGGATATATATATATATATATAAGTATAATGAAAATATAACGATACATGTTTACAAAATATATTGTGATATGTCTCTTGAGTAACCTCCAAATTTTGTTGTCTGAAACATCCCATAAATGTTTTTATAGAGAAAATTCCAAGATGACTTGCTTGAAGAAGAAAAACCAGGGGATCGATGATTTGAAACCAAATGTTATGAACTAAGTTCCTTTAGGATGATAAAGACTTAATGAATGCAATCCTCTTTGATAGGGATACCTCCTTTTACAATATATTCAATTTAGAAAACAAAATGAGATTCGTATACAAATGATTGTTCTTTATTACAAATAGGAGATAAAGTGACCATGATTTAAACCTTCACTAAGACGACTTAATACTAACTATTAACTGCATAATTAATGAGTATTAGGGCCTTAACATAGGGCCTTAGTGGCCTTCACACTATTCAATAAGTGCCAAAACTCTCTCTCAATATTTTCATGGTACATGACTAGTCACATTTGTATCTATTTATGAGGGAGGAATTTGGTTTCCATTTTTCCATGAATAGGCCACCCCTCTTGACCAGACATCACTCAAACAACTACATCATTTTCCCTAGAGCTACTATAAAATAGGAACAATAGTTGTCTGGTATCCATCAACTCCATTTATGATGATTCCAAAATAATTTGACCTCAATGGGTCTCCTATACCCCTCTACTAAAACATTTGTGGAGTTTTCAACTCAAATCCTAGGACAAAGCTTCACTTTCTAGAAGTTATTCCTCCACTCCCATTCAACAAGAAAAGGTAACTTCATTAGAAGTAAATTAATACAATGGGTCATATCTTCTTATTACTCTATGACAATTGTCTATTATGTGTTTATTCCCTTTGGTGTAGATGGTAGTAGCGTTACAAATGTTTCTCCAATTATTAATTCCTAAATACACCTCATTCATGTCTTAGGATATATTCATTATTGGAGATATTACACACCCAACTAGTATTTATTTCTCCTAGGTTTATTAGTTTATATTGAGGGTTCCTATAGTCTGGGATATTTTCCCCTGGATGATAATATTCTCCTCTAGATGAGGGTACCACATCCTCTTTATTCATTACTTAGTTGTACTTCAATTAGACTATTGGAGTAAAGTCTCCCAAGGGAACCTCAGTATTATCACCAAGTGTTGCACAATCACCTTGGGATCATGTGTTTAAATTATTGTCATTGATGTCAAAGGATTAATGATGTCATTAATGTCATATTAGGACATTATAATAGACACATAATTTCCTATATATATATATATATATATATAGGTTTACAGGTACATTAAAAAGGGGTGCATGTGAAAAAGTAAAAAGTGAAATGGTGGTTTCAAACCAATGGGTTTCAGGTATTTGCCCATGGTATTTGGGGTATTTTCCCATGTTATTATGACTTAATTATTTAATGAATCGACATGTCCCTTCATCAAGGGCTTTTAAAAATTATATAAAGAGAAAGCATTGAGAGAAAGTTAGTTTGTAAAAAATTGATTAGCAAAGATTGAATTACAAAATTTGTTTTAGGTTATCTTGACATTTTCATGATAATTTTTTTTCTAGGGAATTTCAGACATTGCAATTTGGAAGAGAAAGAGGAGAGATCTTGGTGTAAATTTGTTATAAATTTTATATGTTTTTTCGATACGTTTTCATAGATATTCCATGTGGAGGTTAGGGTTCCTGAATGATCCTGAATTTCAAACATGCCATCCTGGCTCTTTTGCTATAAATTATTTTTTGGGATGTTTTAGACCCTGAAATATTACAAAAATAAAGGAGAGATATTTCTTTATATGTGGTACAAATTTCATATTTTGGTTCCCTATACGTTCAAAGATATTGCCTGTGGAGTTGAGGGTTCATGAATGCTCCTCAAATCAGTTTCAAACATGTCATGTTAGCACTTTCACTATAAATTATTTTATGGGATGTTTCATATCATGAAATCTTAAACATATATAGGAGATATATTGATATACATGTGGTACAAATTTCATATGTTGGTTCATTATATGTTCCAATATATTACCTATGGAATTTAGGGTTCTCGAATGCTCCAAAAATCAGTTTCAAATAGGTCATCTTGGAAATTTTTCTCTAACTTATTTTATGGGATGTTTCAGACCTTGAAACTTTGCAAAGAAAGGGGAGAGAACTTGGAGTACATTTAGTATAAATTTTAGATGTCGGTGCATTACAAGTTCACAAATATTCCATGTGGATCTTAGGGTTTCTGAATTCTTTTGAAATCAGTTTCAAGCAAGTCAACTTGGCACTTTCACTATAACTTATTTTCTGGGGTGTTTCATACCTTGAAATTTTTCAGAGACATAGGATAGATCTTTGTGTAGATGGGGTACAAATTTCATAGGATATTTCTCTATAATTTTGAAGATATTCCCTATGGAAGTTGTAGTTATGAAATTCTCCTAAAATCAATTTCAAACAATTTAGCTTGGAATTTTCACTATAAATTCATTTTTGGGACTCTTCGGATTGTGAAAATTTCAGACAATAGAGGATACTTGTAAAAGTACCTCAAGAAAAAATTTCATAATCATATTTGCAAAATTGGATATGTGTAATGCTATACAAGTTCATTATTAGGAAGAGGCCCAACACAACAAGCTTTGAGAAAGTTACCATTTGGAAATTCAATTTTTGGTCAGACTACGTAGCTGTAGAAGTAGTGAGAAGACCCTGTGAAGGTAGAAGTAGTGAGTATATAGGGTGAAGGTAGAAGAAACAAACATGCCTAGTCGAGGATAAGTAGCAAGCATACTTGGTGAAGTTTGGTGCAGCTCAGACAAAGAGATTAGTGTCTCTTGCTAATTTGGGACTTAGCAGTGGGGATTGTTGTCTCCAATATATTGGTGTATATGAATATCTCTAGGAATAGGGTGGTGTTACTCAAACGATGAGATTGGTGTCTATTTATAACTTGGTGCTTAGCAATGGGGATTGGTGTCTCTAGTAGATTGGTGTCTATGAATATCTGTAAGAGTTATTGGTGCCTACCAATATTTGTACTAGAGGGTATTGGTGTCTTAAGTAGGTTGTTGCCTACAAATACTTGTAACAATAGGTTGGTTTCTAAAAATAATTATAAAGAGAAGTTTTTTGGTTTTCTCCTGAAAGGGTTTCCCTGTGAATCTTCTGTTCCATGTTAATAGATATCATATGTGATTTTTTTCTTATGGTTGATGAATGTTTGAAAAAGAAAAAAATTGTCTTCTATTGATTGACCCCCCTTCTTAGTATATGTGTGTGCTCAACAATTGGTATCAGAGAAGGTTCATTTGGAGATATTCTAACCAATGGAAGGTAGATATTTACAATACACATGGGTTTTGAGGAAGGTTTCTCTACAAATAGAGCTCAATTTTTTGAGGAAACAAAATTTGCATTATGGAGCATATAGATGCAAGAATATCTAATGGCCCTTGAATACGATATTTGGAAATCAGTCATTACTGGTTATACAACCCCAAAAACTCCACCAACATGTGGGGCCAGGAAGAAGCCTAGTGAACATAATGCAAAACAAATGAATTCCATCTTGTGTGGTCTATCAGAATCCAAATTTTTCAAGGTGATGCATTGTAGATTGGTGAAAGAGATTTCAGACAAGATTCAAAATATCTATGAAGGTGATGAGAATTTTAAGAAGGAAAAGCTCCAAAATAATAGAATACAGTTCAAGAGAATGAATATGAAAGATGAAGAGAAAGTTGCAGTCTATCTTCTCCATGTGGATGAAATTATCAACACCATCCAAGCACTTGGTGAAAAGGTGTAAGAACCTATGATTGTACAAAACATGTTAAGGTCACTCCCCTTAAGATTTGATGTGAAATTTTCCTCCATTTAAGCAATGAAGGATATTGATTTATTAACAATGCATGAATTGCATGGGATACTCATTTCATATGAAATGAGGATAGAGAAAGGAAAGCCATCAGAGAAAGAAGAAGTCTTCAAATCCTCAAATAAGTCAAAGAACAGAGAGATTGAATCAAGTGATAACTTTGACAAAGAATCTAATGTAATGGAAGCCCTGTTCGAAAACACATGTATTTAAACATAAGATGAACACATTCAATAACCACTCACACAACCATATCAAATATCATCACACCGATGTTTTGACATGGTAAAAACCTACGAGGAAACATCCACAGACCCAACCAATGTGACCACTTGGAGTCATTTATTAATGCAAAAGAAAAAGATTACAAAGAGATTTTATAAGAGAGTTTCTCACAATCGATCATTGGTAAATGACCTTCCATGCTCTTTAAATAGAGATCATGGACCAATTGGGTGTTAAGCTAGATATCAATGGTCATTAAGGTTGAGGAGAATATGAATCTTCAGATCACTCTATGTCGGGAACATATTGTGACCGTCGGATTTCCTAACTACAAACACATACTAAAGAAACACACTAAGAAACA
Organism: Picea abies; assembly: GCA_900067695.1. Lineage (NCBI taxonomy): Eukaryota > Viridiplantae > Streptophyta > Pinopsida > Pinales > Pinaceae > Picea > Picea abies. The sequence continues at coordinate 7,605 of CBVK0103790604.1, read as the reverse complement.
AAATTTTACCTAAAGACACATTATACCAAGTAGATATTAACTAACTCCTAAGTGTATAAATATCCTAACATTCCCCCTTGAGAACAGCTTGGGATAGGATTGAAGGATTTACAATAGTGACACAATAGGAGAAGGAACCTAACATCCCCCTTTAAGAACAACTTTGGATAGGATTGAAGGATTTACAAAGGTGGCACAATAGGATAAGGAAGAAGATATTAGAGAATATCCCCCCTTAATGACAACTTTGTGAACTCCCAACATAGATCAAAGTTTGGAAAACTTTGCTTCTGTAAGAGACTTTGTGAAAATGTCTGCAACCTGATCTTCTGTAGGGAAAAATAACACTTAATAACTCAATCATGGATTAGTTTTCTAATGAAGTGCATTTGTAGATAGATGTGTTTGTTTCACTTATGTTTATTTGAATCCTTGGAAATATTGATGGCACTCTTATTGTCACACCAAAGGGTGGTCGGATTCTACTGTTGGAAGCCAAACTCTGAAAGGATCTGTCAAAGCCACAAGGCTTCTTGACTTGAATTAAACACTTCTTAGTACTCTTCTTCTGCTAAAGAAAGAGAAATATCTTGTTGTTTCTTACAGGCCCAAGTGATAGGTCCTAAACCAAGGATGAAAACTTAACTTGTAGTAGAATTTAAATCACCAGGGTATCCAACCCAATATGAATCAATGAAACCAACCAATAAAGGAGTCCCCCTTGAGTTGTAATGTATGTTCGACAACACAAGTATTCCAACAGAGGACAAAGACTTTCAATAACCACTCATACAACCAGATCAAATATCAACACATCGATGTTTTTACATGATAAAACCCCGATGGAGAAGCATCCACAACCCCAGTGAATGTGGCCACTTGGACCAATTTATTAATGAAAAAGAAAATATTACAAAGAGATTTACAAGGGATGTTCTCAAATCGATCATCAACAAATGACCCTCCATGCTCTTTAAATAGACATCACAGACCAATCATGTGTTAAGTCATAGATCAATGCAATCATTAAGATCAAGGAGAATATGAACCATCAAATCACTCAATGTCAGGAAAATATCATGACCGTCAAATTACCTAACTACAAATGCATACCAATGCATACTAAAGAAACACACTTTTACCTAATAATGCATTAGACCAAGTTGATCTTAACTAAGTCTTGAGTGTATAAATATCCTAACATCCCCCCTTAAGAACAACTTGGGATATGATTGAAGGATTTACAAAGGTGGCGCAATAGGAGAAGGAAGGAGGCATTAGAGCCTATCCTCCCTTAATGACAACTTCCTAAGGAAGGAGGCATTAGAGCCTATCCTCCCTTAATGACAACTTCCTGAACTTATAACATATATAGAAGTTTGGGAAACTTCACTTCTATGAGAGACTTTGTGAAATGTCTACAACTTGATATTTTGTAGGGAAAAAGAGCACTTCAATAACTCAATAATGAATGAGCTTTCAGATGAAGTGCATGCGTAGATCAATGTGTTTGTTGTGTTGATGTTGAACTAGGTCTTTGGATATATTACTGGAACTATGATTGTCTCACTATAGGGTTGTCATATGTTGTTGGTGGAATCCAAACTCTGAAATGATCTATCGAAGCCACAAGGCTTCCTGAATTGCATTGATCGATGCTCGGTACTCTGCTTCTGCTGAAGAAAGAGCAATAGCATGTTGTTTCTTACAGTACCAAGTGGAAGGTCCTAAAATAAGGATGAAAACATAACATGTAGTAGAATTTTTATCATCAGGTTCATTGACCCAATCGAAATCATTGAAACCAACCAAAAAAGGAGTCCCCCCTGAGTTGTAATGTATCATGAACTGAATTGTACTCTAGACATGTCGAAATATCCTTTTAGCTACTTTCCAATGAATTTCATGGGGTATTTTCATATACCGGGCAACAAGACCAACAACAAAGGAAATATCAGGATGGGTATCAGTCAAGTATAAGAGGATTCCAACTAACTGACAATACAAACTGGCATCAACTTTGGGAGAAGTATAGGTGGCAACAAGTTTGACTTCAAACTGGAAGGGAGAACCAGATGGTTTAGAATATTCCATGTGAAAGTGACGAAGAAGGTCATAAGCATACTTAGACTGGGAAATAAAAATCATTTCCTTGGTTTGCAAAACGTAGAGGCTAAGGAAATAGTGCAAATAACCCAATTCAGTCATTTCAATTTTTTTCTTAAGGATAGTTTTCACATGGTTTAAATTTTTTGGGTCACTTCCAGTGAGGATAAGTTCATCAACATAAAGGAAAAGGATTATGATATGGCTTCCTACTATCTTGGTATAGACATTAGGATCAAAATTACATCTAGAAAAGTCAATGTCAAGAATAAAGTTGTCCATTTTTTCATACCAAGCTTGAGGAAATTTCTTAAGACCATAAAGAGATTTTTTAGGAAAACAAGCAAGGATGGATTCATTATGGACATAGCCAAGAGGTTGTTCCATGTATATTTCTTCTTGCAAATCCCCATGCAAGAAGGAAGATTTAACATCCATCTGATGGACCTCCCATTTATGTGAGGAAGCAAAGGAAAGAAAAAGGTGGATGGAATTCATTTTGGCTATGGGGGAAAATGTTTCATTATAATCAATGCGTTCAACTTGAGAGAACCCTTTGGAAACTAACCGGCCTTGTGTCCTTCAACACTTCCATTTGATGTATTTATGTAGACTAGTTTACATTTAACAAGTTTTTTTCCTTTTAGAAGAGGTACAATATCCCAAGTATCATTTTCCATTAAAGAACGACAATCTTCATTCGTTGTTGTATCCCAATTTGGATGACCTGATGCTTCTGCAAATGTATTTGGATCATGAGTCTCTAAAAATTGAGCCAAAATAAAGGAGGCTCACTGGAAATAGGAATGTGTATGATGATAATATGAAGGATCATTGGCAAGATCATTAATTCATTCTCATGTTGAACAGACCCATCTAGGGAGTGGTGGTGTTGGTTTAGGTTCATGTTCAATGGACTAATCCAGAGGAAGGTGAGTAGGCAGAGGTGGATTTTCATCCTCATTATCATCATATGAAGAAGAAGAAACTATAATAAGAACATAATATAGCACAAACGTCGAAGATGGCTTGCAAGATGAAGGCTCGCAAGATGAAGAAGTCAAAAACGTCGAATTAGGCTCACAGAATAAGAGATTTTCATCAGATTAACATCTCTTCGAATAATAATTTCATTATAGTGAGTTCGAAGAAGTTTGTAACCTTTGAAATCTTCATAATATCCAACAAATATACACTTCTAACTTTTAGGATGCAATGCTTTCCTTTTCTCATTAGGGATGTGAACCCATGCTACACTGCAAAATACATAGAAGTGGCTTACATCTGTCTTAAGTTTATTCCATCCTTCTTCTGGTGTTGTATTTTTTAGAGCCTTAGTGGGAGTGATATTTACTATGTAATTTGAATAATTAATGGATTCCACCCAATAATTAAGACTTAATCCCTTAGATTGAATCATACAATTAGCCATTTATTTTAATGTGTGATTCTTTCTCTCAACGACACCATTTTGTTGTGGTGTATATGGAACAATGTGTTGCAATTGGATGCCCTGTGTAGTGCAGTAATTTGTAAAATTATTTTTCACGTATTCACCTCCATTATTTTTTCTTAACCTTTGAAGTTGGTGTCCTGATTTCTTTTCTACAAGAGCCTTGTAGGAAAAAAACTTGTCAAAAAAATCGCTCCTAAGTTTTAAGAAGTAAACCCAAGTGCGTCTGGAAAAGTCATCAATGAAAGTTAAGAAATACTTGCACCCAAAAAAATAAGGAGATCATCAATGAAAGTTAAGAAATACTTGCACCCAAAAAAATAAGGAGAATAAAGTGAACCACACAAGTGATTGTGAACAAACTACAAAGGCGCTTAGGCATTCCAAGAGGCATGTTTATCAAAACTCTCCCAATGATGTTTGTCAAGAATACAACCAAGACAAACACCATGTTGGTTATGGAGCTTGAGTATCTTCCTGATTTATATGCAGGTATTCATATCCCCATTCTGTAGGTAGAAGTTGTGTTAAGGTTTTTTACCCTAGAAGGAAACCTATTTTCTGAGGGAATTGTCTTATGATTGTGTGTGAGAGTGAGTATTGTATTCCAAGAGAGGATACTGTGAGAGGAAGAAGAGGAAGTTACAACGAGTGTGTTGCAGGTTTTACCGCTTCATTTTGACGGATAATAAAAAGGAAATACCTGGAAATTTATTTGGTGGATGTAGCCCACACAATGTGAATTATGTATATATGTGTCTCTATTGTATTGTGTATCTTCTATGTTTTATTTCCACATTTTTATTTTATTTTATTGCTCTGCGATCCTGTTTTTCTAATACACCATCTCTACAAGAAACAAGAGGAATACCATTCACCATCTTTTGATTACATAGTTGTTGCAATGAGCGATAGTTTATATGACCAAACTACTTATGCCAAATTTTACTCAAGTCATTGCTATGAGAAACAAAAATTGATGTAAAATATGATGACCCAAAGTTGTCAAAATTGTACAACCTAGTAATGTCATCAACAATTTTAATTTCAAGAACATGCTTAGGATCTTTTAGATCCTTTATTACAACTTGGTGAG
>CBVK0103790524.1:0-14761 GCA_900067695.1 Picea abies | reverse complement strand
GAGCCATTGGAATGGCTGCCTCCTCGGGGGAATTTCAGAAAATTTAGACTTCTCTTGATCTTGGTATCACTCACTTACTTTTTGTAGATGATGTGCTAATTTTCTGCAGTGTAAGACCTAGGGATTCCTAAAAGTTGGCTGACATACTCAATCTTTTTTGGATAGCCACTGGGTTGGTCATAAACCCACAAAAATCCTCTCTAACTATAATCGGTTAGGATGAGGAGGTAGTGGATTTATACAGTTCTTTCTTTCCTTTTCTGACTCATGACCTCTATATTGGCATTAAATACTTGGGATTTCAGCTTAAGGTAAATAACTACTGCAAAGAAGACTGGCAGTGGCTCTTGGAAAAGCTTGACAAGAGGCTAAATGTCTCGAGCTATCGGTGGCTCTTTCGGGCTGGTAGATTGACTCTGAATAAATTGGTTCTTAATGCCATTCCAGTTTATTGGATGTCTCTCTCCTGGATTCCTAAAGGGATATTGAAAAAGGTTTGGTGTATTTGCTTCTGGTTCATATGGTCCGGGTCCAAAGACCATTATACATTGCCCTGGGAAAAATGGGAACTACTGGCTCGTCCAAAAGCATTAGGAGGACAGGGTCTAAAAAATGTATCCATATTCTCAAAAGCTTTGGCCGCCAAAGTATGTTGGAGACTATTATCAAGCACTAGCCTCTGGTCACTGGTGGTGGAACACAAGTATATTTTTTCAAATTCATTAGGGGACTAGATTCAAAGGCCTAATAGGTCCACATAAAACAATTCAATCATATGGAAAGCGGTGGTAAAATCCTTCCATGTTGTGGGTGATGGCTTAGCCTGGAAAGTCGGCAGGGGGAACCAGGTTCGCATTAATACTGATCCATGGCCTGGTAGTGGAAACTCTCATAGTCTGCCATAGGCTCTTTTAGACCAGCTTCATTTACAGGAAATTGGCTATTTAAATCAAATTGCAGACCTCGACACTACAAATTTTTGGCATCAAGTGTGGCACAATTTTGCTTCCCTTGGCTTGGATGGAGGCCTCCACATGTATTGGTATAACTACATTTTTTCTCTTCGGGTGGGACATATACGGCTCATGGACCAGGATGATGAACTGGTCTAGAAAAAGGCTCCCCATGGGGTGTACACACCAATACTGGGTTATATCGCATTGAACACTGACCTTCTCCAAAGAGAGTCATCCTGGTGGTGGAGTGGTTTATGGAAAATCAAATCGCCCCTAAAAGTAAAAAAAATTATGTGGTATGCCTTGTTTGACAAGGTCCCTAAATGGGACAAGATGAGAAAGCGCCAGATTGCCAGGCTAGGATGGTGCCCTCTCTACAAAGTTGAAAATGAATCCATTGCACACCTCCTTATTTTCTTTCCTTTCTCTATGAAAGTCTGGAATGAAACTTCCACTCTCGGGAGGAAGCCATGTGACTGGAGTGGCCCCTCCCTTGAGCTGGCATGGAAAAATTGTCTTCAAGACCCTACTCACAAGAAGATCGAATCTTTGCCATTCCTTATTAGCTGGGGTATCTGGTTGGCTAGGAACTTGGCCATTTTCAAGGAAAAGGAAACTTTCCCTAAAATTATTGCAGCAACAAGACTTTTGATCCTTGCTCATTTTTCTCAAGAAAAGAACAAAGCTATTATCCATGCAACTCATCCAGAACTCATTGACTCTTCATTTCCCTAGGCATATTTCGATGGTGCCTCACAAAATCTCCTCTGTGGGCACGGTGTTGTCTTGTTTTTAACTGACTCACACTTCTATAAAATTAAAATTGGGTTGGGACAAGGTACCAATAACTATTTTGAGCTCATGGCTCTTCTACTACTGCTTAAATTTGCACGTGAGAAAGGGGTACACACCATCCAACTTTTCAGGGACTCCATCAATGTCATCAACTGGTCTTGGAAAACCCAGTCTTTCCATAATATTCTCCTACTTCCCATTTTGGAGGAGATCTTCAGTATATTGGACTCTTTTTACTCCTTTGTTCTTCGACATGTTTATAGGGACCGAAATTCTGTAGTGGGAACTCTGTCAAAAGAAGGAATCCCAGTGCCCACTTCCTTTTGGTCACTGGCATATTACTGAATCGGTTGGAGATAATGCACATGAGTTCTTCCACTGCCCTTTCATCGACAGACCAACACAATCTCAGCATTAAGATGTGGATCTCTCTTTTATCTTGTTATCTACTTATACTATGTACATACTCGGCTCCTGATGCACCTGTTTTCTTTTTAGACACTAGGTGGACTTTATTTTTAATTCTTCTCTATGGCCCTTTGGGGATGGATGATTTTTGAACTGTAATTATTTTTTGATGGTTTGTGTCCTTCTATGGACCTATGGGGAACCTATTGTGTGATCACTTACAGGGCACTTGATTTCTCCTTGGACACCATCCCTTTTACTCTTTACTTCACTATACTTGAATGTGCTCATCTAGCACCTATAAAATGTAATTTTGTATCTTCGGATGAATAAAATTACATTTTTTTTTAGGGAAAAAAAATTATGTACATAGGTTATATCAACTTAATGGTTATGAATAAGTATTTAGTGATAACTAAACAAATGATAAAAGCGTTATGTGGCATCTCTCTCATCTCCCACATATGTACAATAATCATTTCGAAGTATAGAATACTATATGAAGTGTATCTTATTTTTTTCTATTCGTTTTTAGTTTATTCTTCTTTGTGTAAATTTGATAGATGATAAAAATCCTAATAAACAAAATCCCTAAAATATAATAGCCCTAACCCTAACATGATTAGGGTTGATAAGGGAGGCTATGTTTGATGAAAAAAGGGTCACATTGGCACAACCTCAACCTTTTGTTTAGTGTTCATTTTTTTTAATCGTTGGAAAAGGTCTTAGCAAATTGAGTTGGGTTCTCAATCATTGAAAATAAATATCTCTAAAAATGTACCAAAAAATCATGACATGAAAATTGGTAATATCAATTTAGTTTTTGAGATGGCCTTCGATGGATACTTAGAACCTCATTGCTTAAGTTCCTATATCATATGGGAGAATTTTTGTTGGATTTGGTATTGGGATCTCCATTAAATCAAGTTTTTATATCATATTAATGAACTTTTGTTGAATTTTGTCCCTGGGAAACCATTTTCCCTAGAGAAGATGTTTCCCTACATTGACAACCAAATAGATTTGTATGTTTTGTTGGCATGTGCTCTTCATATTTTCAAGATGTGCTTGTAAATTCCATCCTTGGGAAATTTCACTAGGTTCCCTCCCTTACATTCTTGTTTAACAACCTATTTTTTATTGTGTAGAGTTCTTCCACGTATTCACATCCAATTCCTCTTCCAGTAAATTTGGCTCATTTGTAAAAGGCAATAAGAAAAAGAATTAAAACCACTTGTATGACTTTCTTACCTTTGAAAATCATCATTAATCCATTGGTATTACATCGAGAAAAATGAAGTACATTCTATAACTCAATACAATAGATATATATATATATATATATAATATAACACTAAAGAAAATTCAAGGTAATTAACATTTTTCTACCAAATATTTGCTATCACCAAATTCATTGTCTTCATTTCCATCCACTAATTGTTCCATCGGCCTCTTCATTCTTGGGTTCAATGTCATATTCCATCTAATTCATCAAGTGATGATTGACTTAGAAGTGATTCCCTCGTGATTTTTCCATCTTCATATTAAAAACAACATCTATATTGTCATGGAATATACTAATCTTTATCTTTAAATTAAACAATTTATATCATTTGAATAATCCTCCACATAAGCCACGAATATGCACTATAATGTCGATTTGTCATCAAACTTGATCACTTTTGACTTGAATCAACATATAAGTATCACGTTTATATGCCTTATATGGGAACGGGTTCTTACATCTCTAAGCTTCTTCCAAGATGATGTCTTTAGAACATATTTGGGAAACTTATTGTTAAATTGTTAGGGTAAGTCAATGTCTTCATGGTCTTTGCCCACAATGAAGCATGAAATCCTACTTGTGCCATCCTACACAAAGATTTATCTTGCAAAGTCCCATTATTTCGATTTATAATTTCAGCTATTTGTGCGAATGGGGATGTTCTCTTCCTTAATTCATTTTTATAAAATCATTGATTAAACTCTTATGGTTATGAAAATATGTACAATATAAATAGATGAATAAATATATTAACTTATTTACTATTGGAGCTTTGAACTTTGGCTTATGGGCATTGTGTTAAATGCTCAAAAATGTTAAGATGTTTGAAAGTTTGAAATAAAATAGAGGACACTACTAAATAGATGACGAGTTGAATAAAACGAAGGAGAAATTGAAATTAGAATATTAGATAAATGGTAATCAATTTTGGGAGTAATTTTCTTATAACTCATTTTAATAGTTAATAGTTAAAGTGAGAGAGAAGAAGAATATATATTGTATGAAATCTTCAAAAAAAATAACATCAAAATGATTAATTTGATAGTTAAAAGGTAGAGACTTTATCAATATCATAGATGTTTATAAAATTTAGGAGTAGATATAAAAGAAGTTGAATTTTATTTGCCAGGGTGTTGTACTTTGAAAACCTGCTATATTGCCCTTATAATAACAAACATTGGCAATACATTATTTACAATGTAAACTAAAAATTAATGCCCATTTAGGGCACTAATTATAGATTATCTATGTATAAAGAAACCTAAGTTTTCTATTGGCATTGTGATTGGTGGAGCAGGTTGATACATGTGGAGTAACGAGTCTACTATAAAGGAGACAAAGGTGTATAAATAAACAACAAGATCTTTGAGCACATTAGTCACTACCTCTAATTTTTTTCCTTTGGCTTTAAGAGACACAATTGAGAATATCACTTTAATTTCCCATTCCTTCATATGGTGGAGATATCCTTGTGTTCCTTGGAGGTTTGTTGTTGAGGGAAAGCCTACCATCATGCATGATCTAGTTGTCATGTCCTCTAGAACCATTTGAATTGCCTGAGATGCTAACACAAAGGCTTCATCTATTATGCTTTCAATGTAGAGATAAGGCCACTGGAGGAGCCATGTTTCCTCTTCAACCTTATATGCATTGAAGTGATTTTCAACTTCCAAGGGGGGAAATTGCACATGACATAACCCCAAGCACATTACTTAGGCTCATAACCATTCACTATTTTCCCTTTTACTTGGGATTTGAATTAGGAATTGTTTACAAGACATTTCAAATATTATGTTTCAAGGTCATTACTACTCATACCATTTGTCTTGACACCCATAATATAAACCACACCATTACAATATGTAATTCATTCAATCTTATAGATTCTAGGGGTTAAAGTGAGGGTATTATATAGTTCATCAATGGTCAAGGTGGTTACATATTATAGTATATTAGGGGATAGTGTGTGTAGTGTCATAATGTGTTAGGGGTTAGTGGGTGTACCTTGATTAGGGTATGATAATGTTTAGGTTGGAAAGTTTGTTAGGATGCGATCATGTTTGGAGAAACACAATTTAGATGGTATAATGTATATGGGGTGAGAGTTTCGAGGATTCAAAAAGTGTTAGGGGTGATTGTGCCAAGGTTCATAATGTGTTAGGGGATGATTGTGTTAAAGGTTATAAGGGGTAGAGGGTATATTGTGAATGGAGTCACAATGATTAGGGATTAAATTTTGTTAGGGGTGATTATGTCGAAATCATAGGGACTGTGTGGCACTTAATTCAAGGAGACTTGAAGTTGATATAAAGCACCATCTACTCATAGATCTTGGATAAGATCAATACTTCCTTTAGATTAAGGAAGAGATCCAAATGTTGAAAATGATGTGTTAAGGGAGCATTAAGACTTCTATATTTTAAAGGAATGTTTTCTCATGTTCAAGGGTAGAAATATGTGCCATATAATACATAGATAAGATTACTTGTCTTAAGAGAAAGCCACACGATAACTTATGTAGGGTATCCTAATTATCAAAAGAACATCAAAACCTTCATAAAGTAGTGGTGGTGGCCAAAGATGTAGAAGGATGCATTCATTAATATTGCCAATGTCTTGAATCTTAAAAGGTGAAAATGAAACACCAACATTTTGTTCAAGGAAAACCTTGTGGGGAAACCCCCAAAGACTTCCTCACACTTTGTGGAGGGTACTTAGTGTAAAACCATCAATGTTGAATGCAAATCTGAAACCTGGTATTGGAATTGAATGAGGCACACAAGATAGGTAGCCAGCCCTGGGAATTGACCATAAGACCTACTATATGAAGCTCAAAGTGCTCAACCTCCTAAGTTATCCCACTGGGATTGAACATCAAAATTTTATTGAGTTAGTGTAGAGATTTATTGTTATGGAATGAAAATACGAAGATAATTCTATGGATTTTACTATGAGGTTGCTCAAGGCATTGAGAAAGAACAGCTCCATCATGTTGGTCATGGATAGACTTAGCAAGGATGAACATTTTATCCATGTGCGGACTACTCAAAAGACTTCAAATATTGATGAAATATTTGTAAAGGAGATATTTTGATAGTGTAGAGAGCCAAGGAAGATTGTATTCATTAAAGATATGAAGTTTTCTTCCAACTTTTGGAAAAATATGTTTTATCCCATGGGCACTCCATTGAATTTTAGCACAACTTAGCATTTGCGGTCAAATGGGAAAATTCAACAGTAAACCAGCCATTGGAAGATATGTTGAGGATGTATGTCATGGATAAATATTCCAAATGGTAAGAGTACCTCTATATAGAATAATTTGTATATAATAATGGCTTTCATGCATCACTTGGCATGAGTGCATTCAAGACATTGTTTGGGAAAAGGTGCAACACTTCCTTGAGTTGGAATGATATAGCTAACCAAGTTTTGATTTGGTTGGATACACTCAAGGACATGGAATAACATATTGTTGAAATTTCATAGCATTTGAAGGTGGGTCGGGTCTATTAAAATAGGTATACATTTGCTCGTAAAGATTAGAAGGAATTTACAATTGAGGAATGTGTGTTAGTGTTAAGCCTAAGATTTTCTCTTTAAAGCTTATGAATTTCTCTAAATTGTCACCTATATATTTTGATCAATATGAAATTTTACAGAGAATTAAGTTGGTTGCATATAGGTTTGCATCACTATCCATTATTAGAATGCTTCTAGCTTTTTCATGTTTCTTTGTTGAAAAAATGTGTCTAGGCATAATCATGTTCTTGATTGATCTTTAATTAAGTTGAATCTAAAGGTAGAGTTCACATCCTCCATATGAAGGTCATAACACTCCAAAAATTATCAATCATCAAAGTCAAGGTACAATGGAAACTTCACCGCCTTGATGAGGCAACCTTGCAAATTGAGAAGTACGTTCGAAAACAACATTAACAATTGTCTGAATAATAATGCTACACCAAGATCGGTTGCATTTATAAAAGGTAGAGGATGTAATGTCCCAATTTTGTCTCCCTACTTAAATAAATGGGACATTAATCAACTTATGTTTGTGTCTTTGATGTAAGAGATAAACGAGTGTGTCTTAGTGGCGGCTCCATATTTTGAATTTATTTTCTAAAGAAATATTTATGATATAAGTTGTAATAAAGATAAATAAGCCTCATACTTTCATGATGAGAGATTCACGTGTAATAGGTTAATTACTTTTTAAGAGGGAAATAAGGAGGGGGTCATATGTGAGAGTGGAAAATAAAGTCAATGTTTCCCTATGAATAGACCTTATGAAGGAAAGAGGGAATAATTTTTGGAACTTTTATCCATAACATATTTTTATGAAAAATTATTAAGGCAGATTTTATTGTGCACTCACAAAGGGTTTCGATCTCTCATGCTTGAAAATTCTTCTTTATCAAAAACATGGTTATGGGTTGTTGGTTTGACCAATAAAACATGGTTATGGGTTGTTGGCTTGACCATTCCCGCAAGGAAAAATGGCTAATAAGAGAAGTAAGTGAACTCAGTACAATAACAAGTGCATTCTTAAATGTCCGTGGAGAATTGGACATTGATAGCATGGAGGAATCTAGTTGTGTAGGGTTTTGTGGACCAAGAAGCTAGTATAGAGGAATCTAGACCTAAACAATGTTTGTCAATGCAAAGAACTAGATTTTGTGGGCATGATTGTTTGCTTGGAAATCAACTAAATTATTGTTCCTTTGTGCTTTGGTTGGGACCAATTGGGTCTTGTATTCATGGTTTGTGTTTTTGTAGAGATGTTTTTGAAAACATAAACATGCTTTTACAAATTCAAATATATTGAGCAAGATCATTAATAACATTGGAACATTATTTACTCTTAGTATTAGGAGTACTCAGAAGAGATTTAGCTACATCGTATAACATCAAATGCCACCTCTAAAGCATTGATTATCTTTTTGGCCTTATCATTATCCTCCTTACAGACAACTATTCCCCATACCTCCTTGAGTCCTTCTAAAAAACAATATTTTGAAGGATGCATGTGCCCTAATAGTGATGCAACTCGCATACATGTGGGATACTTAAGGGACATTCGTGTACATGCTAACAAATGTTCAAAAAAATACAATTATGCCAAATTAATGATGAGTTATGGGACTAGTTAGTTTCATAACTCCTTTTTCTCGTACTCAAAAGTCTTTGACCAACTAGAAACTACATAAAAGGATCATTTTCCTCATGGAGAAAGGTAATGATACTTTGCACATTCAAGCAAACACTTATCTGGCTATCCCCACTGAGTCTGTAAGCCCATTCTATCCCTATTGTTGTTGGTTCCTTGACCTAGAAACCCTTGTTTCCAGTTTCCCTCTGATCACCAACTTATCTTGCCTAGAGTTTCCCTTTATACTCTCTTTGGGCCTATGGTGACTTCAATGTCTGGAACATCCTTATAGAAATGGTCGGGTGGAGGGATCTAGGATATCTTTCAACAAGGAAGAGTTGCATCAGACAATTAAAAGTTGTAAATACCTTGTTGTTGTTCATTAATAACACACAAAACCCAATCCTTCAAAGTGTATTGTGTTATTATTGTTCATATTTTCAATGCTTTTGTATACATTTCAGTAGAATACTAATTGTTTCGATCTTTTCCATTACTATTCATAGAAATAATAGGTAGTTGTTATTATAACTAGCTCTTTGTATAGATATACTTTTTCAAGGTTCTTGCAAGTTACATAGAAACCATTGGGAAGGAGAAAAAGGACTCCATCAATCAAGAACGAAACAAAATGTTGCGATCATAGTGAGTTGAGTTTCCTCTTTCTTCCAATAGTTAGTTATTTCTTTGAAATTCAGTTATTATATCTTAGTTTGGTATTATGTATAGAATGTACTTCTTATATGGTCATTGGTACGCTTCTGTAATCCCACTACTGTAGGGGATTTCCCCGAAAGAAGAAATGGTGACCATACTAGGGAATTTTTTCTAGGGGGCATGCTTTGGGATTTGTTCTTTTGTTTGCTTGGTTTATTTGATTTTATTTTGTCTCAGACTGTTTCTTGGTACTTAAATCAATAGTTTATATTCATTAGAGTCTTTTTCTTTTTCATTTGAGCCAATTATCTTGTCTCCTTCCTTCTTTGTCAATTTTTTTGAAGTACATACGTAGCCTGTAGTTATACACTCACATACATATATGTGTCTTCCAATGTAGACAATCGCATGTACGTGGGTTTCCTTGTGAACATGCACTTACATCTTCCTAGGAAAGGGTTTTTGAAAATATTTTTGGTTTGAGGGTGTTTTTCCAGGTGTCTGGGTCTCTCTTGAGACTTTGAAGCTCTATTGATATTTCTTACTAAGTCCTATAGTAGTTTGGTTGGACTTTTTATAAATAAAATAAATGTTATTTGATTCTTTGATCATTCAGAGTCATTCTTGGATTTTATGTTTGGTTTTCATCTTTTTTTTTGCTTTATTTTGATCTCTCTACTGCATTTTGTGTTTTGAGTTTTAGACCTAATTTATCCAAGTATTCCTAAATGTGTATTCGCTTTCCTTTGAAAACAGATGCATACATACGCCATTGTTATATAGGATTTAATTGTGTACATATGTGCTTAAAAACACATAATTGTTGTGCCATATGTGTGCCCTGTAGAAATCCAAAGTGTGTACATATGCTCCTTGTAGAAGAAAAAGACCCATACAAAGCTCATATTCACTCCCTACAATGATCTAGGGAGTGTACATAATTTTATACATGTGACCTATAGTGGAGACAGTCGCGTACACCTCCAGAAAAGTGACTTTTTGCTTGATTTTCAACCTTTTTTTAGCCTTATTTTGGCTTTTTGGGGGCTCTTTTTTGGGGAGTTTGGTCCTGAAACTTTTTGTGGCCTGTACAAGGTTGGTAAGGCCTTAAATTTGAATGGAAATAAAAAATTGATCCATATTTTTCTCCCTTTTATCGCTTGGATTTCATCACTATAAGACTAGTCTTGTTCTCAGGATCTCAGTTTTGTGGTCGTTGTTGTGGTCACCTTTGAAACTTGAGCTTGTATTTGAGTTCGATACTTTTATTTTGTGATTTCCTTGTATTTTTCAAACATAAAACCACACAAAAAAATTTATTTTAACATCTTTTTTTAGTTTTTTATTTGGTAGAAAGAAGAAGAAAATGAAAAAACCCTAGTTTGTTGCTAGTTAGGTTTGTTTCTTTTTGTTGCATTGTTTTGCTTTATATTTGAAAAATAAAAAGATATTAGCATAGGATTTTGTTTTATTCTCATCTTGAAATCATTTCAAATGAAAAATAACAAAGAGCATCCTTGTGTTTGCTTCTTTTTCTTTTCTCAAAAGCTTGCATTGTGCATTTTGCATTAGAAAGAGAAAATATTGCATTTCAAGGTTTGAAGGATTGTTCATGCATTTTTCTCTTTTGAAACTCTTTTTCATTGAAGAATTAGTGTAAATTTTTTTTTTCAAGTGTTCTTATAAGTTTTTTTTTTTCAAGAGTCTCAAAAAACATTAGTTTCACTTATGTATCCTTTGAGTAAAAAACAACCGCTAAAATGAGCAGTAAATTTAAAATGTACTAGACTTTGTTTCTAGGATTCACAAAAAAGTTTAGGGTTAGGGCCTTGGATTAGAATTGGAGATAAAAATATCTAATGTCAGTTAGAAAAAATAAGAATCTGAGATAGGGAGAGTCAAAATCCAATTTTTGTATAAGTATATCCGAGAGCCTCCTCTAACACAGGAGTTAAACATGAGGTTGTGTAAGGAAGAGTCAAGGAGATCACCCCTCTGAGCCTTGACCGAGCATTGTGGAGAGATTGAATTTTGGGGGTTTTGCTAGCACCCATACCTCCTTGACAGGTGGTTCTTTCAAAGATTCGGGATTTGTTACCATGCCCATACATTTGATCTCAATTGTCGATTGTACCCTCTAGACGTTAACTACGAGTTGGTATCCTTAGTTACTTTTCCTAGGTATCTCATAGGTGATCGTGGGACATTTCCTATGGCACTTGAGGCAGACATGTATCACACTATTAGTACCCCTTGAGGGTGCCCCACGAAGTGAGGGTTACATGCACCGAGTAGGGTTGGTAAGTTGAGGTCTGGGTAACTACTTCTCACTCCTCCATTCATCAGTCTCGGGACTTGATCAACTCATGTCAGTTTCAAGAAGGTCCCTTTCCACTTTTTCATTACTTTGGACTAAGGACCTTATCCACCTCGACTGAAGTTTTGAAGAAGTTTTTTTTTTGTGATGTTCCTCTTAGGAAATTTTAGTGGAGTGTTTCTTTGTATAGTTGGCCTTAGGTTGTGTCTATATCATTACTTTGGATCTTTGATTCAATGCATCCGACCAACCGCTCCACTGGTCTAGAAGGACCCATGGTATTTCTCTTGAAAGCATGGATTTGCCTCCTAGAAGGTGTGGGTTTTTATACCACTTGTTCTCCAAAATCAGTGTGTGAGACTTTTTTGAACATGAAAAATCTTGTAAGGGATAAACATGTGCATAGGAACATCATGGAAAATTTTCTTAAAGATACCAACCAAGGGACCCCTGCCCAAGGGGATTATTGTGATTTTCCTTTCTTTGGAAATGTTATTCCCCCTTTATTTCCACTTTGAACATTCCTGGGTTGAATGTAAGACTACCAGTTTGGTTGTGGACCACTCTGAATGTCCCAAATTATCTTGATGTTTCTCAGATAAGCACCTTCTTTCATGAGCATCGAATGGATGTTGATCCTTTATCTTATGCATCTGTGAATTCTAATTCTCCTCCTTATCCCTCTTTTGGTGAAAGTCTAGCTACTAGTAACCATAAGTATAAAAGGAATATGAAGAGGAAGAGTAAGAAGAAGAAGTCACCAACCTGTGCTAGCCATGTTGGAGACGTGCCACCAACTTATGTGTGTCATGGGGGCGGGGGAAGTCTAGTCACTGAAATTAAAACTGGCATGAAGTCACCAACCTTTTCTAGTCACATTGCAGACATGCTACTAGCCTTTGCAATTCATGCTGAGGAAAAAAGTCAAGTCATTGCAAGTCATATTGGCATGAAGTCACCAACCTTTTCTAGTCATGTTGGAGACATGTCACCAACCTCTGTGATTCATGTTGGGGGCATCATTCCAATCACTGTGAGTCATATGGGAATTAAGTCACCAACCTCTTCAAGACATGTTGGATATATGCAACCAATTGTTTCTATTCATGTTGGGGGAAAGCAACCAACTGTTGCAATTCATGTTGGGAGCGCAAGTCCAGTCACTACGAGTCATAATGGAATTAGTTCACCAACATGTGCTTGTCATGTTGGATATTTGCAACCATCCGATGCAAATCATGTTGGGGGCACAAGTTCAGTCACTAAAATTCATACTGGCATTCGTTCGCCAACCTCTGCAAGTCATGTTGGAGATCTGTCAACAACTTGTGTAGTCATGTTGAAGACATGCAACCAGCCTCTGCAAGTCATGCTAGAAGTCTGAAACCAACCTTTGTTATTCATGGTGGAGCTATGTCAACAAACTATGCAAGTCATGTTGAAGACAAGCAACCACCCTCTATTAGTCATGCTAGGAGGGAAAGTCTAGTCACTACAAGTCATACTAGCATCAACTTTCCAACCTCTGCAAGTCATGTTGGAAACATCCGACTAACCACTCCAAGTCATGTTGGGAGTGAGAAAATAGCCTCTGCTAGTCATGTTGGGAGAATTCCATTGGCCATTGCAAGTAATTTTGGGGGCATTGATAATGTTTAGAAACCTAGATGAATAAGACATAATCCCAAGTTCCCTTGTAATCTTCGCAAGGGAGATTGCCTTACTTGTTTTTTCCCTAGTATTCTGATGGTACAAAGATTTTGGTCCTTGTATGATGATCCTTCTAGTCCTAATTTATCTTTGTTTTCCAAAAAACATATTCATCCATTTGTTGAGGAAGTAGTTGTATTGATGCAATATTCAGTTGATCCCACTCTTCTCTTAGAGAGTGACGAGCCTTCCAAAGTGATCTTTCCAATACAATCTTCGGTTAATCCCACTCTTCTTTGGGGAGTGATGCATTTCAACTAATGCCTTTAGCATTTTTAGTTCAGTACCTTCTGAACAAAGGGGCATTCCATTCTCTTCGAGTACGCTCCCTCCAAGTCCCAAGATGGTTTCCTTTGATTGGAATGAGCTTGTAGAGCCTCACCTTCCTTCTTCTACACCTTTCCATATAGTGGTTAGATTTAATTCAATAAGCATTCGCTGAAGTATTAAATATGAACATCTTCTGCAAGTGTTTTATCCTCCTCAGCTTGGGAATATTTGGGTTCTCCTAAGCTTATGTCAGCTACCAGTGAGTTGTTGGATTTTGACAAAAGATCTAGTGAATGTTTGGGGATTCTTCCTCAATTTCCTATAACATTAGGTGGGAATATTGTCCTAGTCAATTTTTTAGTGGTGTCAGGCCTGTTAGACTTCAATATGATTCTTGGGCATGATTATGTTTATGATATGAATGTTGCGGTGTCTACACTCTTCCGTGTGATGCATTTCCCTCACAACAGAAGCATTGTCACTATTGATCATATTTCATCTGATAATCACCATCCTAATTCGACTTTAGCTCAGATTTCTCCTTTTTATGTTCTTATTGTTTGAGTAGACTCTATCTCGCCACCGGTGAATTATGTGGTGTCTTATCCTTGTTGTTGAATTTCTCCTAAGAAAAGATCTTTACATTCATGTTTTCCTTCTCGATACAAGGTCTCGACAATTTATCATGTGACTTATCCAATGGGGGCATGGGGGTCCTTGCTTCCCCCTGTTATCCCTAGTAATATTAAGTTTCCTCTTGAGTCTCATCTTAATGTTTTTGAGACCTTGAATCCTAGTGGTGGTGAGTCTTCAAGTACGGTTTCGTGGATGTTGAATTGACTATCCTTAAAGCTATGATTTTTATTTTTTTTACCTATTCCTGACCTAGAAGATTTACAGGTTGTTAACCGAAGAATCACTTGGCTTGGGCCTAGTGATGGTCTCTAGTATTGATCTAGGTGGATATCAATGGCCACCCACCTCTTCCAGCTGGCTCAAAACATCTTTCTAGCAATTTTGTTGTTTTGAGGCCCTAAACGACGTTTTTTGGGGTATGTTGCGGTCGCAAAATTTCATCATGAAATTTTGCAACTGCTGTATTCCTCGGATGGATATTTCCAATGGGCTATCATACGCCTAAAACGGAGATCGTATGCAAAAGTTACAACCCTGGGAAGTTGATGTACTAAGTTACCCAAACGGGGCCCACA
>CBVK0103790522.1:14768-25804 GCA_900067695.1 Picea abies | reverse complement strand
GCTTCATCTCCTAGGGTTAGGTTTTTGGATGTTTAGGGTTTTTGAAACTTCTGCTTATTGTAAAAAGGCCTTGAGAGCCTCATTGTAATCATCTTCTTGTGAATGAGAGTTGTCGTCACATCTCTTCTCAAAGATAAGCCGCCACCATTCCAGCAAGCTTGTTTTCCGCTGCATTTTACAGTTTCAGCTTATTTCCTTATTGAATAGAAAACCAGTTTTATTGTATCTTTGTTATTCTGTGTTGAGAATCTGGTAATAATCTGTACTCATTTCGTTCTGCTCATAAAATCCGGATCAAGTATGCATAGGCCACAAGGCTATGTGGTGCTTTGTATATATTGTGCTTTTAGGGTTTCTTGTTTTCAAGTTTTGTATTCCATTGCACATGTTATTATCAAAGGTTGATATATTAGAATTATTAACTTCTGGATGAGTATTTTGGTCATATATACAAGACTTTGGAGACATTTTCTTTTTTGCCTATTTTTTCATGTCGAACTGTTCTAATAGGTAATGATATTGAAACTAACATGTATGTTAAATTTTCCCCTTCATGCATTTTTGCATTATTTGTTTCATGTTTCATTTGGCCTTAGGATCAACCCCACTGGGTTGCGACATGGAACCTCATTTGTTGTTTACAAGTGTTGTAATTCACGTGGTAGAGCCTATCGTTCATGTGTTCCCTAGTTAGAACCTTGTTCGCATTTTGGAACCCATCTTGAAGTACTTTCATAGAGAAGGAAGCCATATTTAGTCCCACCATTACTTTGTGTTGAAGCCTCATATCTTCTTCTCAATGCTTTTCTAGCCAATACCTATGGGGATCCCTCATTTATGTGTTGAGTTGTAATATTTCATTGCATTTCGTTGTGTGCACTTTTGAGTCTAATGTTGGCTTTAGCTTGTTGTTGTTTAGCCACTTTTTATGAATTCTCATCCATTCTTATCCTTGAAATCTTTGTTTTTGTGATTTGACACATGTATCCCTAGAGGAAACATTCCTCTGAGTGTCCATATCCTACACATTCTTCCTTGCATTATGCATAGGTATGTTCCTTGCACTTGGAGCTAGTTTTCTTCCCTGGGACACTTGTTTCCCCCATTGTATTATAGCACTCTTTTATTCCATTTCAGGATTTTATAATATGAAAAAGCCAAAAAAATCAAATAACAAAAAGAGCATGGGAATGAGTCTTCTACACCATTATTGGCAGTAGTTGATTCACCTTTAAACAAAGCATAAATTTTTGAGTCCAGTCTCAACAATTTTGGTTTAGTATGGATTTAGGAAAATAATCCAATTACATAGAGTTTCTAATCCTCCAACTAGTTAATCTTCCAGTCACTATGGAGAGTCTATCATTGCCTCCTGCATCATAGAATTATGTCAATGTTCATTTTCAGTCTATGTTGCCTAAGTCACATAATGTGTCTTGTTTTTGTTCAAAGAAAGTTTAACCTGTGTTGGTCATTCTGCATAACTCTTGGCTTTGCAAGTTGCCCTTCCCATGTATCAAGTCCATATCATAATAAGACGTATCTTTGTTCAATACTTGTGTTGGTATGGAGGGTTGTCATTGACTTCCTTCTAGCAAGTTAATCTCTTATCGATTACGACAAATTGTTATAAGATTTTGACCTAGAGTTGCAACCTAGCCCTATTTACATCATTGACATTCCATCATTGGTCACTAACTAAGTGGTTTCCCTTGTGTTCAATGATAAGAACATTATTCTCACATTGGGATTCATGCATTACATTAGATTCCATTTGACCCCATTAGTGGTTTCCTCTCCTTTGTCAGTCCTCTTCATTATTGGATGTTATTCAGAGGGTCTCTTTCATGTGCTATTTACATCTGGTGCACGCGAGAGACATACTTCGTGGTGGTCCTTTCAATATTTTGTATGAGTTCTTCCAAATATTTGGTCTTCTACTACTCCCCATGTTGGATGATGGGGCATGCCTTAATTCCCTCCTTCCATCAAATATCTTCCTATCGACTTCAATGCATATTGCTATGGGATATCGATATATAGTCCTTATTAGTACCTTAGGGCTTGCAGTCATCAGTGGCAGGTTCCCTCACTATTAACAGTGGGAATACATCAATTTCCCATGATCGGTAGATTATACCAAGTGTTTGACATCAAATCCACTATTCACACTTGTTAGATTATAATAGGTACCTTGGAACCCATTATCATTATCGGTGGGTTGTCTCATATTTTTTAATGATATACATCAATGATCGGTAATCAAACAATGTCTCATTATGATTGACTTCAACTCCTCTATTTTCATAGTGGAGACTCATACCATAGTGGTTGATTTGAAGACCTCGGGAATGTAGTAGAATCAACCTTTTTTATGTTGTTTTCCGAGTTGTGATTGGATAGTACCACTCCTCACATCGGTATTTGTGAAATATTAGTTTCCATCTCTTTCCTCTAGGTATCCTTCACTTATTCTAATACATAGATCCACTGTGTAATTGTTTGTGGCTATTATCTCTAATTGACATGGATCCACTATGAATATCTTTTGTGGCCATAATCACTACTTTCTATAGATGCATTTTACATGGATCCATGGTATACTTGACTAGCAGCCATGCTTATCATCGCACCTGAGCATGGGTATGCCCGCCTCAGGAATTGAGTTGTTCTGACTTGTTTCTATTTTGGTTTTTTTCCTTAGATTATATTTTGGTGATTTATTTCATCCATCAGTTTCTCTTTTGACCTCACACATCAGGGGGCATTTGCTATAGTGTCAAATTCCACCTTTGAAGCGTTGATGCTCTTTTTGGCCTTATCTCTATCCTCCTTATAGACAATTATTCCCCATACCTCCTTGAGTCCTTCTAACAAACAATATTTTGAAGGATGTACGTGGCCTCACAACTACGTAACATGCGTACACACGGGCTACTTAAGGGACACATGCATACATGTTAATAAATGTTCAAAAAAATATAATTATTCCAAATTAATGATGAGTTACAGGATTGGTTAGTTTCCTAACTCCTTTTTATCATACTCAATTGTCTCTAACCAACTAGAGACCGCATAAAAGGATCATTTGCCTCATGGATAAAGATAATGATACTTTTCACATTCAAGCAAACACTTATCTGGCTATCCCCATCGAGTCTATAAGCCCATTATATCCATGTTGTTGTTGGTTCCTTGACTTGGAAACCCTTGTTTTTAGTTTCCATCTAATCACCAACTTATATTTCCAAGATTTTCCATTTATACTCTCTTTGGTCCTTTGGTGACTTCAATGTCAAGAACATCCTTATAGCAGGAGCTGAGGTGGAGGAATCTAGGATCTCTTTCGACAGGGAAGCACCGCATCAGATAGGTAAAATTTGTAACTACCTTGATTTTGTTCATTAATAATACATAAAACTCATTCCTTGGAAGTGTATTGTGTTATTATTGTTCATATTTGCAATGTTTTTGTACACATTTCAGTAGAATACTAATTGTTTTGATCTTTTCCATTATTATTCATAGAACTAACGAGTAGTTGTTATCATAACTACCTCTTTGTATAGATATACCTTTTCAAGGTTCTTGTAGGTTATAGAGTAACCATTGGGAAGGAGTGAAAGGACTCTGTCAATTGGGAACGACACCGAATGTTGGGATCCTAGTGAGTTGATTTTCCTCTTTCTTCCAATAGTTAGTTATTTCTTTGAAATTCAATTATTATATCTTATTTTGGTATTAAGTATGGAATACAATTCTTATATGATCATTGGTATGTTGCAGTATTCCCACTACTGTAGGGGATTTTCCCCAAAAGCACTACACCTCATGAAAATTTAGAAGGAAGAATTTATGAACAAAAATGTTGTTGCTTGGATAATTAACAAAATGGCTAGTGACTATATCACTCATACACAACAATAACAGAATGGATAGTGACTATATCACTCATACACAACAATAAC
Source organism: Picea abies (assembly GCA_900067695.1). Taxonomy (NCBI): domain Eukaryota; kingdom Viridiplantae; phylum Streptophyta; class Pinopsida; order Pinales; family Pinaceae; genus Picea; species Picea abies. Next base: position 21,836 of record CBVK0103790522.1, on the reverse strand, counting down.
TAAAGTTAAGGTTCATAGAAGCCTTATTTGAAGTGCCCTACAACATAATTCCAATAGAAACAATAACCCCATCTCCCTAAGATGTGTATCATTGTTTTTGTGTGGGGTACCTATGGAAGTAGAAGGAACCTCTCTTGATGACAACTTATTTTCATAAACTCAATGTTATGAACCCAATACTTAAAATAACATGATAAACAAATATACACGCAATGTACACAAAATCTTACCATGGACCAGAACTGCCAAATTACATAATATGTCCTTATTCATTAGGAGGACCTCCTCTAAATAACCCATGGACATCTATATAACAAATCATAAGTCCATCTATACAATAATGATCATATTGACCTAATATTATTAACTCAGTACTAAGAATAACATGATAAACCAACATACACTCAATATACACAATAATATGGATGTGGAACACAATGATTAAAGTGATAATAATGATGAGTTGCACTATTTATTCATTAGTAGAACCTTCTCTAAATAACCCAAATAATCAATCCTAATTCCATTTATACAATAATGACTACGTTGACTTCTATATATACATATTCTCACTCATTCCACGGGCCCTATTAAACTAACCCCTATTACATACACATTTAACCTCATTAGATATACATTTAAACCCATATATACCCATCAAGGTTATAACACTAAAGTTTTAGGTTAAATGACAGTAAAAAAAAACTTTGTTTTCTAAAATGTTTAAGATAAGTAATCACAATTTTATAGATCATTTTAATTGTGTGATTATTTGAAAATAAATTAACAATAATGCAAAAATAAATCAAGAAAAAATAAAACTTAGAGGTAAATTAAGAAAAAATAAAATTAATTAATAAAGGGTTTTTCACCAAGGTGGTTTCTTGTCCCTGTGGCTCCCCCTCCTGCGATAACCCCACTGAGGTTTTCCAGTGGAGCATAACCCTTAATTTTTCTTGAACGAATATCGATCAGTGTGTGATCGATGCACAATGGATAACGGGGAGTTTGATTATGAGGAGGACGATTCCACTGCCGGGGAGATTTTCAGCTCAGATGTTAAGTTTATTACCCTGCAAAAGGTTCAACGGGCCCATATTTCGGAGGTTTCTGCGCCATCAATGGAGACATGTGGAGTTCTGTATCTCACGGCTAACTCAGGAGGTATGTTATCTCCATGTGCCATGTAGGGTGGCGAGATAAATGTCCCGATGGGAATTCATTGTGCCATTACTCCCTCCCCCCTTTCTTCTCATCCCTGTCTCGCTATGTCCCTAGTTCATTTCCCCCTCTGCGGTCTGTTGAGAGCCCTCAGGTCACCGAACCTTCGCATTCTTTCCCAGCTCCTACAAAAAAACAATGTTAAATGTATCAAATCCTCAAAGAAGAAAGTTAAAATGGTTGTGGGGATAGATGTCTCAATGGAGAACTCTCTATAACTCATGGGAAAAGTCATTGTCGATCGATTTTGCAGAAAGACATTTTTCCCAAAAATATTGAAGCACTGGATTAACGGTTCCTAGACTCCTATTCTAGGTTACAGGTCAGTTTTCCATATTTTATTTCAAGGCTGGATTTATTTTCGATTCAGTTCTTAGAGCATATGCAAACAATCATGGGGAAGGACTGAAGTTGGGGATCGATGGGCCTAACCCTTCAGGAGTGGACTGTTCATTTTGACCCTAGATGACAACAGTTTTCTTGGATGGTCTTTTGGGCCATTCTCCTCAGGATACCTTTGTCTTTATGTCACAAGGAGGTCTTGAGTATATTAGTAACTAGGGAGGGAGGTTCATTAGGCTGGAATATGGCCGAGATACCAAGGTAGATCGTAGATGGGTCCATCTACAGGGGGAGGTTTACATGAGGGACAGCCTATTGGAAAAAATCAAGTTAGTCTTCGATAATTGCTCATGGGTTCAAAAAATAAAATATTGAAGGGTTCCATTCAGGTGTTATGGATTTAGGTAGGTTGGACATACAGTGGATAATTTCTCCTCTAAGCCTAAATAGAATGTTTCATTCCAGAAAATATAGAAGCCTAAGAAGGCCCCCCTCTCCTACAGACAAAGAGAAAAAGACACCCATTGAAATTCCTGAGAAGTATACTCATCCTGCATTGTTGATTGTGGACAAGGGCTTAATTCCTTCTTCATCTTTGGAGGCACCCACACTGGATAAGTGTATCACTTATCTTCCCTCCCCTCCTTTTTTTTGGTTTCCTCTAAAGGTTTTGCTTCCCATGTCCTGATTTCCATTATTCTCTCTCCTCCCCACTCTCCTAATTGGTCTCATGCTTCCCACCCTATCCATGAGTCCATGGGTATGTCATCTACCTAGACAGTACATGAATCTATGATTGAGGAGTCCTCCCCCCCACAAGGGGGTGTTCTAATCCCCTAGTGAACGACACATTCATCGCTTCAATTAAAGAGTCCTTGAGTCCTTCCAGGGTCTCATATTCTTCGAAGTCCTCTCTTCCTTGAAACCCCTCCAATTTTTTGGGTTATCTGTTGTGTTCCCGCCAAGTTCCTAATGAGGAATCCATTAGTGGAGGTATTACCCTCGATAAGAAGGTTGGATCTCAAGCTGGACACAAGTCTCATCTTTCTCTAGCTCAGCTCCAAACAAAAAAAGACATTCAAAATGGAAAGCAAGAAACCATCATTTGGGCCCTTAGAGCAGGGAAGACCCACGCAAAGGTGAAGCCATGCTTGTCCTTTCATTTAATGCATGCGGGGTCGGGGGCACCTCCAAACTGCTAGCCCTCAAAAGACTAGTCATGATGTGTGATCCTAATGTAGTATTGATTCAAGAGACCATGTGTGAAGGAGCTAATGTCATAGATGCCCTAACCCCTTGGATGAAGAATCAATATTTTCACTCCCTTGATTTTGTAGGCCTATTGGGGGGCCTTGTAACTTGATGGAATTATGAATTAAAACTTCTCTCTTCTTCGATGCTAAATTAAAGTATAATGGTGGAATTGGAAGAGTGTGATTTGGGCTATTCCTTTTGTTTTATGGGCCTTATGCAAACAAGAAGCCTTTCTAGGAAGATCTCTCTTCCACTGGACTCATTTCTGGTAACAATATAATCATAGGGGGTGATTTAAACTTCACTCTTTCTCTCAAGGAAGTGTGGGGCTCTCATCCTCTCAAGGATCCCTTGGAAGGGTTCTTCTATCATCTTCTAGAGACTAATCACATTATTGACCTTGAGCCCTATTATCCACCCAGTCTAGGGGTAACTAAGAAAATGATGTATCAAGGCCCATGGGTAGCAGACACAGAGTGCCAAGAGTCTTATTCCTAGCACAGCCTGTAGAGCCCCTCTATCTTACCATAGAGCAGCATCCACTACACCATCTTGGCTCCAAGAAGACAGTGAGTCTTGTTTCATGAGTGTTGGACTTGTTTTTCCACTTGGGTGAGCAAAAACATGCCACTTAGTTTCCTTGTTAGGCTAGCAAGACAATACAGAAGTTGTTTAGTTGATTAGTGGCTCAACTAAAGAGAAAACAAGAAAATAAATAACAAGAAACAAAAACTAAACTAAGCATGTAAAAACTCAAATGGATGCATAAAAGAGACACAAGAATAAGCTACCAATAGGAATGATCTTCGAATTGATAACACTTAGGAGAAGCATAGGAGCTTATGAGTCCCCTCTTCCCCCTTGGGAGGGCTCTTGAATACCCCAAATATAAAGCTCTATCTCTCTCATCTAAAAAATGAAAATGGAAATACAATGGTGAAGACTTGATTGTCAAACTTCTCAATGGGAGATAAAGTGCAACACTTTCTATGGATGTTCAAGAGGCTCTAAGGGAATGATGACTTCTCCAAAAACAAATGAACAGCATAACAATACTTAAAAAAATTCTCTTTGTTTGCATACCTTGGTCATGTATTTATAGGACCATTGCAAGCTTTTTCATAACTTGTTTGTAGTGTGAATGGGAGCCCTTTGAAGGTGCTTCCCATCCTTTTAGTAGCCCTAAGGAAAGATTTCAAGAAGATTTTGGAGTCTTTTCATGGTACACTTTGACTTCGAAGTGCTTGAGGCCCGACCAACTGAATCAATACATCATTTTCACATCAACATGGGTTCTTGTTGAGATAGTCGTGTAGACCGTGCAATTTGTGCATTCAACATTGTGTTGGCTCGCGCAGATGTGTGCAAGCAAGCTTTGGGGAGACTTCGCTGAAATTCAATGACTACTTGCATAGTTTTTCTTGCTCAATAAGTTATGTAAATTCTTGAGGTATGTTGATTAATATGTTGTGTTGGTGTTTTCTTCAACCATTGCTTGTATTGATGTGAGACATTTTTCATTGATAACATATTCCCCCTGATATGTGAGGTTAGGAGCATACGTATAGTCGAAATACGTCATTGTTTTTTTTATGGTGATGTCATTGTCTAGAAGAGTGAGAGACTTTGTATTGAGGAATTGCAAGAGTGATCCATTGGAGGGAGAGGGGACTAAAATGTAAACCAAATATTCTCCAGAAAAATAAGTTTGTGTACAAACTAGGAAGGCATGCGCCATGCTCATGTCATGAAACTAGAATAGTAGGATTGTAACTGAAATATATTGATGAAGTGAATATCTGCATCACCCTCGGGGGCATTAATAACGACATATGATTTTTTTTGCAATGAGCTAGCTCTGATTCAAGGAATAAATAACTCGAATGAATTGATGGCCTATTAAATTCAGAGGTCTTTGGATGCTACTAAAAACTGCAATGGTCACATAGTAAGACCCATTGTAACATGAAATTGTGTTGAGGTCGAATGTTATGGGGGTCAACAACATCAGAAAGCAATGAGGACTATTTTTGTGTCATCTCAAACTAGTCATTAATAATATAATGATAGTCAAGATACTTCCCCTCGCCTGGAAATCGGTGTTGGCGTCGACAGGTGAGGAGGCACGACTGCAAGAAGCAAAGGGCTTATTGACATCAATTTGATCAAAATGGTGTTAGAAATTGTATGGAGTAAAATATGAATGAACTGGTAACATGGATAAAGTGCAGGATAAATGAGACGCAAGAACTGCACTTGGTTGGGGGTTGTTGAATGATTGCAAGGACCATAAACATGATCCAGTGGGGGACGATGAAATGTTGGATAAACTGTGTTGAATGGGTGAGACTGCAAAGGTATGTAGGATAGGTCAAGATACAAAGGTTTGGGACAATGGTGTCTGTGATAGTTGATATTTTGGCCATGGTAAGGGTAGTTTGCAGAGATTATTTGTAAAATTGGGATGCCCCAACCTAGGACGGCATGCGTTTTTGTGCTCCAAGAAAAAAATACCATCGATTACGATGGAAAAAACATATTATACTTGCTGAAAATTTAAAGGTACTTTATACAATTACCAAATGAATAAAGAATAATGGGGTTGATAATACATATACAGAAACGGGTGCCCCGGTGAAGTATGGCTTGGTCTGCTTGGGGCACAAGTTTGTGGGAGTCGATTGATGAAGGGTGGGGTCCCCATAGGTGGGTTTTTCTATCAGGTAGATGAATGGAGGATGTACTTGTTGATGGGAAATTGATATTGGATTAGATGGAGGGTTAATGATGATGTGGAGGCGAATCTAATGTAACCAGAATAATATGACTTGGTAGTCCATCGGGGATAGGCTAGCAATATGATGAGAATAAATATGAGGTTTATTCTCTGAGATGCAACACTTTTAGGAATCCCAATCCTAAGGGGAAAAGAGTGGTATGAGTGTCGATTTTCCAAGGGAAAAAAATATGTGGGACAACTCATGTATGTGAGAATGTTACCAGTTGGCAGTACCTGAATGCAATAGAGGTGATGGTACTACAGAGATGGATGTGAGGATCCTAAGGGTAAATGTTGGGGGGATGGTTGGGATATGCAATTGGTTGCAGAGGGAGTAATTGCATGTTAGTGTTGATCATATACCTGAAGGCGCCATGGGATGGTCAAGATTGAATGGATTGTATTATCTTCATAACAAGTACCTACACACATAAAAACCTAATACCAAAAGTGAAAATATTTGATGATAAAGAACATGTAATATTTATGTGATAATAATGCTAATGAGTGTGTGTACTTATGTTTGTGGTTAAGGGATGGTTCCAAGTATAACCCGTTCACGGGGTCTTCACTCTCTGAGACTTCGTCTCTGTACAGGCTATGGATTTAAACTGTCGGCTAGATTTAACACTTTCTTACAATATTTATGGTTCTATTGGCGAAAGAAAGAAAAACCTTGTGCTATGGAGTCAATTTAAGAAAATGATAGAAACAAATGACTTAGTGATTGAACTTGATTGATAAAGGCTAAGTAAGTAAAAGTATTTTAGTTAAAAATCGTTGTGTGGGGCGAGAGAAAAACACATGAAGCAACTTAGAGCACCATTGGGGATGAATTCAGAGTTCACTTAGAAGAAACACAGTTGTCTAAATGGCACAAATCTAGAGCATCGCGTGGTGAATTCTAGATTTGAATCACATTCCGATTTAGACAAAATAAAGATATGAATATAAAGAACACAAGAAAGCACGTATGCAAAGAGAGAGTACAATGCATCAAACTTCTACCATTAGAATCTTTTCGTCAACATTTCAGGACCTTTGCATTAAGTTTCAATCAAGTTCGAAAGCTACATTCAATAGTCATTGTCTACACTGTTTTGTCAACCAACCTGGCTTACATTGAAAAGACGAAATATATAAACAAGGGTGTGTCACTTGGGCTACCCTACTCTCTAACTACTATCCCTAGAAATTAGGTTCTAACTATTCTCTACTAAATGACTCTTCATATGGCACTTTACTAAAAATAGAAACTAGTTGTACTCGATCGAATAATAACCGACGTCTTTGTCATGGCAGTTCAATCACCATCAAGATTTGATTGTTAGGGAGTGGTGTGTCGATGCTTCTCCTTTGACAAGGTATTTGGATGATCGAGTGCTCTATCAGACTCCTACCTCCCATTGTAACAGCCTTGATTTATGTCGTGCAATAATTTGTTGGAGCATGCATGTGGCGGGTAACCGTGG